>PVJS01006280.1:33734-60662 GCA_004027185.1 Glis glis
CACAATTGCCAAACTTTGGAACCAGCCAAGGTGTCCATCAACAGATGAATGGATCACAAAACTATGGGATATGTACACAATGGAATTTTACGCAGCCACAAAGAAGAACAAAATCACATCATTTGCAGGGAAATGGAGAGAACTAGAGAACATTATGCTAAGTGATATTAGTAAGTCACTAAGAGTAAAAAGTCGGATGCCCCCCCCAATCTGTGGGAGCTAGATAGAATGGGACTTAGAAGGGAAGAAGAAGAAATCTTTAGATGGACAAAGAAGGTGACCTAACTGAGGGAGTTGGGAGGGGGGTGGAGGGAAGCACACTATAGCACATGATGTACATACACAAACCTATAAGAATCTCTATCCAGAGCTTGAAAGGGAGGGAAGGGGGAGGGAATAGGGTGGGATTGGAGGGAGGGCTAAATGAGCAATGTGTGCATGTATGATGTTGATACCCTGACATATATCAAAATGTGTAATTACAATGCACCAATAAATGAACATTAAAAAAAGGTTGATAGACTAATATGCTGAAGTAACCTTGAAGTACGCACGATGCCAGGCAATTGGTTACACGAAGTAGTGGCTAAATTGTTCCTATTAATCAAATATCCTCTATGGCAACTCTGCATGAGCCTCTATTTCATGTATTTGAATGAAAGCCCATTTTAACTACATCCTCTCCTGGATCAATTATTTTTTATCTAAACTTTGATCATTACAAACCTTAGGGAGAAAAAGGTTTTCTCAAATTGGCTTTTGGTCTGCCCTACACTGAAATGTATCCATACTAAAGAAAGATCACACTATTGAAATTTCAATTTTTTTCTAGTTCTTCCTTTATAAATTGTGATTAAATCCTTTTGTGTGGGTTATTCCAATAGGAAACTACTGATTAAATTAGAGTAGGAAAGTAGAAAGCAGCTATTTATGCTGTCTCACTGTGTTATGAAATTTCGGCTCCGTGCTCTGGTTTCTTCATGCCTCTATTCAGTGAGCCAGAAGAAATGCTAATTGAGATTTTTAGGCGAAAGCATTCATGATGCTGTCCGACAATCCACATATGATACAACTCATGGCCTCAAAATCTGCTGAGGTCAAAAGAGACTGCATAGTTTGTGTCTAAGTACCACCCAAATGCATACTTCAAAGAAACCGTCATGCTGCATGCTTTGACCCCACTTCTGTATCGGGGTCCTTGGGGTGTGAGGGACACCACATGTGGGCGTGTGCTCCGATGGCATCTGCAGGGCTCACGGGGAAAGTCTTATGAAATATGAATAGACTAACTCTTCCGCTCCCCCACCATCCCCTCCTCTCCCTCTCTCTATCAAGAATGCTCAGCTGGTGAGGAAAGATCAAATGCAGCGTGGGACTCAAACCAGTCCTGCCTCAGCCCAGGGCTCTAAGCAAAGGCATCATGTCACTGAAATCAAGAAGATGACAAATGCCTGACTTTTATTTGAAGAAATAAAGTAAAATGCAAGATTTCTATGTGACAAATGCCAAGTTTTAACTGTACGCTAATGGTATTGAACAAGCTGAGGGTATTAGCAATCTCTTACCCTGGTCAGTACCCATAACAGCGAAGACAGATGGATATAGTACATTTCTCTCAAATAAGCAAGCTTTAATGTTAATTCATATAAGTAATTTTTAAATGAAATAGAACCTTTAAATCTTTTATTTAACCTAACTCATTTTTTAAGAAAATATTTTACCACATCACAGAACATAATGGTTTCCCACCAATTAGATTTCCCCTGAAAAAGGCATGTGCTGAGTTGGGCATGGTGGTACATGGCTGTAATCCCAGTACTCATACTCAGGAGGATGAGACAGGAGGATTGCATGAGGAGGACAGCCTCAGCAACTTAGTGAGCCCCTCAGCAACCTAACAAGACCCTATTTCAAAACAACAACAAAATTTTAAAAAGGCTGTGGAGGTAGCTTGGAGGTAGAATGCTCCTGGATTCTATCCCCAGATACCACAGGGCATGTGCTGGGTCTGAGTTTATTTTGCTTATCACTGCCTTGGGCTCAACTCATATTTGTTGAATGAATAAAGACCCTTTTTTTGTTGTTGTTGTTGTACTAGGGATTGAACGCTGGGGCATTCTACCTCCAAGCTACACCCCAGCCCTATTTTTTATTCTTTATTTTGAAACAGGGTCTCACTAAGTTGCGGAGGGCCTCACTAAGTTAGCTGAGGCTGGTTGTGAAACTGCGATCCTCCTGTCTCAGCCTCCCAGGTACTGGCATTACAAGCTTGCACCACAAAGCCCAGTTGAATAAAGACCTTTCAGAGGAGAAGACACAATAGGAGAAACTTAAATTGTGATACATTTAGATCTTTATTGCTTTTTATTCCTTGATGCCTTAGAATCTTGTCAAACAAGGCTAACAGAGGATTCTGTCCAGTTTTCAACACCAGTATTTTGATTTTCTCCTACTTCTGAACAATGTCTTAAACTGATGTTTCTGTGTCGTCTTCTGACACATCATTTATGCCTCTTCTAACCAGTATTACCAAGTTCTCTACAGTGTTATCAGGGGTTGTGTCATATAGGTAAGGGGTTGATATGTAGCTTGAAATAGTATCAGTAGAATTCAAGAGGTTATCAAAATACCAAGACATTTTTTTTCCTTTTTTAGTTAGATTGATTACAGGAAAATATTGGTTACAGGAAAATAATTTTATGTTTTCTGTTGTGATAATCTATAATATATATATATATAATATATAATGCACTAGAGTGAAATTTATAAAGATCTTGTATTCATATATTGAACAATGGTTTTATAAATTAATTTCTAGTTTCTAGTCACCAATATCTTAAGCACGGGGGATATAGTAAAAACTACAGGGTTCCCTTGCCCTGATGGAGCTTATATTTAGTGATAGAAAAGAATATATATATGGGAGAATAGTTGTTCCAATAGGTAACTACTGATTAGAGTAGGAAAGTAAAAAACAGCTAGTTATATTGTGTCACTAAATTATATTTCTCATATATATGATGAAAAAATGTATAAACATATGTATACATATAAATATATATGTTATATATTATATATATATATAGAGAGAGGGTGATAGGTATTATGAAATATTAGAAAAGGAATTTAATGCGGCAGAGTGACATGTGTGATATGATTTTATTAAGGATTGTTATAGAACACACTTATGACTTAAAATAAAAATGAGGCAGTCTGTGAACTAAGTAAGGGAGTTATTCATTGGACTATTTAAGGGGATAGTTTTTCAAGAGGGGAAATAACATATGCAAAGACCCAGAGGCAAGAATATGTTTGCTCTTTTTCAAGGGCTGGAAATGGGGCCAATAATATTGCAACCTCTGGAAAGAGAGAATTAATAGATGAGACCAAATCACAAAGGGGTTTGAATGTCATGAAGATTTTGAGTCTACTCTGAGTAAAACTAGAAAATATTTTGGATTCTGAACAGAGAAGAGACATTACTTCATTTAAATTTAAAAAGTATTGGTTGCTGGGTGAAGAATGAAATAAAAGGAAATATTATATTTCTTTCTTATTTAAAAACAAAAATTAAAAGCAGGAAGTCCAACATGGTAAAGTAGACTCATCAGGAGCAAGGCTTCTTAGACATTGGTCCCCCAGTGTTCTCAGCCCACTGGCAACAAGAGTTTAGGTAGATGTTTCTGCTCATTATCTCCATATGTAGGTTTTCCTTTAAAGACTCTTGACTTTACATATGACAATTCAGCACCACACCATTGGCCAACATATAGATCAGTGGCCCAGTCTAGTTATAAGGTGGCTAGGAAATATTTTCCTTAATCTGGCTATTTATTTTCCTGGTTAAACAATAGCAACAACAACAAACCATATTTAAGTACTTCTCTTATTGAATGTTTTGGGCAGCATCCCACAACAGTATAAAGAAGGAGGAACATAAACTGAAATATTCTCTATTTAAGCAATGGAAGCTCAGCTCAAGAGATTCAAATTTGGTCTCCGGAAGGTGAGATTGTAGACAACCCATTCCTCTCTAGTTCAGAGGACTCAATCTTCTCTCATGGGTTTCCATCAGCTCCTATTTTGCTGTAGCCCTGCCCCCTACCATACCTTGTTCCTACAAACTGTGGGTCCTTATGCACTACTTCACAAGGGCCTTTTCTAGTCACAGATCAAATTATTACATTCTGTAGGACCCCCTCAATATTATCTATATATTTTAGAACTTAATATGATTTATAACTTTATGCACCTGTAAGCATTTTGTTAATATTTATCTCTTACTGCCTTCTGAGGCATGCGTGGAATGCACATCTTGGCCATCATTTCTTCTCAGCCCTAGCACAGTGCCTGACAGGTGGGAGTTTGTGGATGTGTCTGTTGAGTAAATGAGCATCTGAGCGAGAAGCTCATACAGTGGTACGCAGCAGAAATCAAGTCATGGCGTCAGATCCAGAGGTTTTAATGCTAAAGTTCAGGAGACTAGAAATTTTCTGGGATCATTATAATACATATCAGATCTATTAAAATAATTTCCTATAATAAATGTAACTTGTGTGTCTATAATTCTCATCATAATAATTCATTACCTCTTTATAACACTGCAAAATTCAGGAGCATGGAAAGCTACAAACTAAATAGCAAAACATGGTGTTATTTTACAGACGTAAATAATAATATATATACTATTGGGAGAAATAAAATGTCTGTGAGGAATAACACCTACTCATGCCTTCAATCTTATATTAACTTTTCATGATATTAGGTTTATGTAATAAACTTAGATAAAAGTAAAGACAGTTTAAATCACTGGTATGACATCTTTCTTTGCTAAGAAATTTAAGAATCTGAACTCAGAATGTTACAGAACACAGGGGACTAATTTCAGAGGAAAGGCATAAACATAAAAACAAATTACTTGGACAAATTTAAGCATTACTTTTCATTAAAATCCATGTTGAAGCTCATCATTACATGCATTGTTTTAAATGTGTTATGGGTAAAGAAACAAAACGTATTTGGAAGTTGTCCACTGATCTCTAAGAAGGACAGTTGCTACGATTTAATGAAGCAGAGAGCCTATCTGGCATCTGAGACAAAGTTGTTTTTTTCTTTTTTTTTGGGTCCTGTCAACCATGCAGATAGTTGATAGCTTCTCACAGCCAGACTGACACTTTTAGGTAGAGGTTTACTGTAGCATACAAGAAACAGTGACCTGTGATACAGCCAAATGACTGCTAAAATGGCATGAAAAGAGATTTCAGCTCCTTACAGCACTACTAATGTACCTGAAATTTTTAAAGTGCATTTTAGTAGTTATGAAAGGATCCAGATGAAGAGCACTGAAGACTGCCACCCTCACTCTCCACCTCGGCTCCGGGCACACGGAGGCTTCCCCTGATTGCAAGCATCACTTGTGGAAGCTCAAGCAATGAGCGAGATTATTTTATTCCCAAATTGATCTTGGCCTTCTCTATTTGATCCTTGCCCCTCTGTTGAGATTTACATTTAGTTGGATTCAAGGGAGAGCTTTTATTTTGGTATGCACATCTATAGATACTGACCTAGAAAGAGACTAACTTATTATACATAAGTTCTCGGACTTGCATACTAATTTGTCGCACTGAAAGCTTGAGCAACACTCGACTGATGAGCTCCAGGAGATAGGTTTCATAGCCTACTGTCAATGCAGTGATCTTCTGATTGATAAGAGATATATTTTCCTGGAAAAGCTATTGTAAGTTAAAGTAACAGTCGAATTAAATTTTCTTCCTGAAAAAGTCACAAAGGAATACTCTTTTTGAAGATCTGATCTTCAACCTCTCGCAGATAAGGAGGTGCTTTCATTGAGGATATGGATTGTACCAATAAATAAATCGAATGGAGCTATGCATATATATAGGCATAAGATTTTCTAAAAGTTGTAAACATAATTTAAAAGCATAATGCATTGCTAAATGTATTCAATGTGATTTTATAAAAAATCATTGTGTATCAGAAGCATGATATCACATCATACAACACTTGTGAATCATTGCTGATCTTAGAGCAATAATTTAATTTCTCTAATCATTAGCATACATTTATCAGCAGAGTTAATGATATGTAAGTCACCGACTGATTACAGGTGTAGAAGATCAGCTAACAATGAAGATAGAATGGGGTTTGTATTTCAGATCTGGCAATTAGTAGAAAGGATACCAGGTGATTACTAGGATTCTTTAAATCTGGTAGATAATTGGCTCCAGTATTCAAAATAATGCAGCCTCCCTTGGAGGGAGGTAAATCCACATGACTAAGTTATGAGAGGTATGAGAGGAAGGGACGTAAGCATGATCTGATCTTCCCTTTTACAGCACCTCCTTGTCCTCCACTGCGCTCATATCCTCTGGAGAGGTTGAATGTGGACAGTCATGAAGAGCCAGCTTCATGCATGCCAGTGAAGGCAATGTCCCAAAGAAGGACAAAAGCACTAGGCAGTATCTGGTTCCCTGATGATCTTATGAAACAAAACTGCCCTCCTAACCTGACAGTACCTCTGAAATAGAGAAACTTCTATCTTATCCAAGCCACTGAATCAGTTTGGTAATCTATAAATGAGGTTTTAATAGTTGAGTGATCTACTCATTGACTATTTTTAGGACAAAATAGTTACTCTATAAAAATCATGAAAGATAATTAATTCATATGGGTTAGCTATGTATGTTTGTTATTTTTCTAATTATTATCATACACTTATTTGTGTAATTTTTAAAAATTATGAAATTATATATTTTTTCCTTAATGAGGCATAATGAGGAATATTGAGAAAAATCATGGTTGAAAAGAATAGCTTTATGAATGCCATGAAACTTAATGTTGTTTTTAAATGAAAAACAACATTGTCACTAATGTTACTTAAATATTTGACTTCTTTTGAGAGATTGATGCACAGATTGCTCCTGCTCTATTGTATGTGTGGCCATGTGAGAATGTTTCCATTTACTGAAAGCTTTCCTAGAGCATTTCACATTTCTGATCATTCTTGTGTCTTTGAGAAAGATACCTTTTACTTTTCAACATTGCCGTCCACTCAGTGCCAATAGTTATATGTGTCAACTTCATGCCACACAATTTTTCATAACCATGTCCTCACTCTCTTAAAAAAACAAATTTCCATAACTTTCCCTTAACTGCAGGATATTGTCTAAATTCCTTAACCTAGCATTCGAAAATACTTTGCAGTTTAGTTACAAATAAGTTATAACTGTGAGCTTTCCTCCTGGACTGATGTATGTCAATGCATTACAAGCACAATGGCTATTTTTCTGTATTCATAAGAACCTCTGCTTTCTACTTTATGTCACATCTTATTTTAAGTGTGTCCCTTAGAACAATACTTTTGACAGGTAGCACATGAAAACTGTAAAGTGTTGACAAGGGCATTATTAAATGTTGTGGATTATGTTCCTTTGTTAGAGATACCCAAGGTACAATATTAATGTCTCTGAGCAGTCCTGGAGAAACAGAACATATATTTGTTTAATCCAGTTTTCCTAAGCACTTTCTTTGTTAAGCACCTGTTAATCTCAGAAAAATGGTTTTGCAGATTCCATTTTGAGAAACCTTTCCCCAGAAGACTGAAACCACTAAAATCACAAGAAGTACTATGACACTTCCCTCATCACCACAGACATATGCTCCCTTTTCTCCATGCTGCTGGAGATGTCATGACTTTCTTGTGTTCACCAAACTCTCTTGTACTTAAAATGATTTTGTACATGTGACTCCCTATACAGATGGTGAGCTCATTTAAAGTAGTACTCTATTTTCTTCTTTCTGTCACTCTGCATTACCTAATGTAGATTTTATAGTGGATGATCAGTGATTATATTTTGCATTTCATCATTTTTGTTGTTCTGGAAATGCACATTTTTTAAGAAAGAAATTAACTTAAATAAGTATTACCTTTCAAATGGTCTAGGGTGTTGCTTGTCTAAATGATCTCTCCTTTGATTGTAACTTTTATGGTGTTTTATTGGGATCTCAATCTATATGGATCATTTTTGAAGAACAAAATCCACTGAACTAGTTTAAACAGAAATGGATTTTCTTAAAGGTTATTAAATGTCTTGGTAGGGTTGAAAAGGCAGTTCAGAACAAATCTCCAAGCCATGCCCGGGAACTGAGCTGCCAGAGGGAGCTAATCCTCCTCTGTAATCAGCGGCCACTGGCTTGGGAACCACCCGCAGAGCCATGATCAGGACAGTAGCTACTGTGCTTATGACACCACAATTATCAGGAAACTCCTTTAATATAACTATATTCAGGACTGTTCCAGACTTACTCCAACTAGCCATGTCTAGCCCCTACCCACTTCCCAAAATGACTACAGAACACTGGAACCTTGGGTAATGCTGCTGAAAAAAATAAATATGCAAATAGATTCCTCTGTGGCCATGTTTACAAATAGAAATAGATGCAGAGGTGCTGCTTCACTCTCCCCTTCCAACTCTGCTTTGATTGCATCTCATTGGCAGAATATGATTGCCATCTAAAACCCTAGAACCAGGAGTTAAGGAAGGGATCCCTTTCCTCCTCTTGCTCTTACTATAGAGAAAGGCACCGAGAAGAATGTTGAAATGGATGTTGGAGCCAGTTCAAAGTCTACCACGTTGACTACAAACCTCTCACGGATAATATCCTCCTTGTTCATATACCTTCTCACCTTTCCTGTTTGATTCCCTGCCCTCCACTCTTTTTCTCCCTGTAGGTTTTGCAATTTCAGTCACCAGTCAAATTCCACTGTCACCTTAAAGAGCTTAACATTTTTTTTAATTTTAAATTTTAACTTATACCTAAAAACAGACAAGTTGTTCATTTTAATGGGGATACCAACCATGTAATATTCGATGATTGTGTAATGCTCAAATCAGGTTAAACACACTTATTTCCTCAAACAGTTTTCATTTATTTGTGGCAGAAACTTATAAACTTCTTTCTTATAGGTTTTTGAAATGCACAGTAATTATTGTTATCTATAGTCATCGTACTGTGCAGTAGAACCCAAGAGCTTCTTGCTCCTATTTAATTGTAATTCAATACCCATTGGTCAATATTTCACCCATTCCTCCTCTACCCTCCCTGGCTTTTAGTATCCACCAGTCTACTCTCAGATTTTATGAGGTTGATGTTTTTGGCTTGCACATATGAGTTAGGTCATGCAGTACTTGTGTTTCTGTGCCTAGCTAATTTCACCTAATATAACAATCTCCAGTTCTATCCATGTTCTTGCAAATGATGGGATTTCATTCTTGTGTGGCTGAGTAGTGTTTCATTCTATATATGTACCACATTTTCATTATCCATTCATCAGTTGGCGAACATGCAACTTGTTTCGATTTCTTAGTTATTTTGAATAATGTTACACTAAACATGGAGGTGCAGATGTCTCTTTGATATATTGATTTCATCTACTTTGGGTATATACCCAGGAGAGGAATTGCTGGATCATCTGGTGAATTTATTTTTCATTTTTAAATTTTTTTTGAGGAACCACCATACTTTTTTCCATATCGGCTGTGCTAATTTACATTCCCACAAACACTAAAGGAATCTTTGCAACAAACAAAGGAGGGAATCAAGTGGCATGTTATCTAATAGAATGCAGCAGATAAACTAATGTTTTATGAAAAGTTATTATACTGAATGTTAGCAAGAATATTGGCTTTCTTCATAAACAACAATCTAATATACACCACTCAAGAACTCAATGCTATAGATATTAATCCCATTTTACTAAGAACAAAACCAAGGTATTCTAAATACTGATTTAGCAAAGCTCACACATACTATAAATTTGGAACCCTATGTTCTTTTCTTAATACTGTGCAGTCAAAGATTGCCTACAATTTGAAGCAAACAATTCCACTTTCACACGTTTTTGCCAGGAAAATAAAAAGTAGAGGGTTTAAATTATAGCACAGTGTGCAAAGCCCCTATTACTATTTCTGTCATGGGACCTATTTTATGGTGAACAGCACAGTTTCACTGCTGCACACACATCTATTCTTACCTTATTGAAAGGTGATGCTACATTCCACGAGCCTCTGCATCCACTGAAGCTTCTGATTGCTTTAGTCTCGGAGGCATCATATTGTTGGCTAATTTACATGCCCTGTCAAGTCATACTAGAAAAATCACCTCCTCATTAGTTCAGCACAAAGGAAATTTATACAATCTTCAAGCAGAATATTCTTTCACTTTTATTCACTCATGTTGCCCTTACTTGTTAAATAGCCATTCCATATGATAAAAATCTAATTAAATGAAATGCCTCCCAGTACAATCTGTGATATTATGAATCTACTCTTCCTGTATGTTTCAGAATTATACTAAATACCAATAAAATGGATATTGAACTGTGGATGTTTAACTGCAGTTTAATTCCCTTTGAAATGCCATTCTTGGGTCAGTTGAAAGAAAAATATAGAAGAAATGTCTTTTGAAACATCAAATCCATTTTAGGAGATTGAATTATAGGTCCCTGGAATACCATGATCTGGAAATCATTTAACAAGCCCAGTTATATCTTCTTGCTTTATTGTATTTTTACTTATGGACTCTACTCATTATGCAGTAACTAAATCAGAAACATTAACACTAAAATGTAACAAAAATAAACAGCTCTTTAGACTAGAATAAACTTTTGGTGAAATTTAAGCATTTTAAGATTCTTGTTTGCCAATTAAATGTAAAATAGAGCGTTAAAAACTTTCTAGCTTCCTCTACAGTCCAAAGTTTATGCCTAAAAGTAAATATATCACTAGAAAGGAAAAGTGTAATATGTTATTAAATAATTTATGTGAAATAAAAGAAAAATTAATATCATGATTTAACAGTTCCCATAATGTTAAGTAAAAAAGGTAGAACCTTAATTATTTTAATTTGCACTTGATCTATTTTAGAGAAACTGTAATGGTATTATTGACCACTTAGCAATCATCTGGGGATAGAATGTAAAGTATAATTCAGAGACGTTTGAAAAAACTTTTTGTCTTATTTACACATAGTTGCACAGAATTTATTTAATAAAAATACTTAAGTCCTACTACATATCACATACTTTTAAGGGCTGAAGATAACTAGATGGAAAAAGGAAATCATGATCCATGAATTCTTTGAATTTATAGCAAGCAGAGATAGGTTTTAAAATTAGTAAATATAGCCGGGTGTGGTGGCACGTGCTTGTAATCCCAGTGCTTGCGAGGTTGATTCAGGAGGATCGCAGGTTCACAACCAGCCTCAGCTACTTAGTGAGGCCCTCCGCAACTTAGTGAGACCCTCTTTCAAAATAAAGAACAAAAAATAGGGCTGGGGGTGCAACTCGAAGGTAGAATGCCCCTAAGTTCAATCCCTGGTACCACAATATATATATATTATTAAATATATATATATATTATTAAATATATATATATATATTTAATAATTAATTAATTATAATTAATTTGAATTGTGTTAGTGCTATGAGGAGGAAATACAAGGGCCATGAGAACATGTAAGTAGCCCTGACCCAACCCAATCAAGGTAGAAGGTGACAGTAACCTTACCAGGTCTCCCTGTTAGCTCAGACTGAAGGATGAGGGAGGGCATTGCAGGGAAGAAGAATGGCTGAGGCTCCATGGACTGTCAGCAGCCTATGGCCCTGGAGAGGAGACTAGCAGGTTCTAGTTCATATGAGCTTTGTAAGACACACTGAGGACTCCAAGGAACTCACATGTCTCCCTTTTCTTAGCCCTTTATGGTGCATATATTATTTGTAGGGAACTGTGGTGTCATTGATAGAGAATGCTACTGAGAAATTGTTTAGTTATAATGTCCACTGAAAATGAAATTATTTAATAATTAAAAAATAGGAATGAAAAACACATCATTTCTCAAGGTATTTTCATTTCTTCCAGAATTTTTATAAATACTCTAATCTTATTTAGTTTTTATTAGAGCATTCTATTGGAAATTACCAAGTAACAGTTTCCTAATCTGCCCATTATTTAGAAAGAAGTAATGGTTATTTCATGTTCACTATAGTTAGTGTGAGGATGGATGAAAGAACCATCTTCTTTATAAGGCTACTAAGGATTTTCTTTCCAAATCCCTCCAAGACCCCAGTGTTATTCCTAATATTTCACATTTTCGTAAACACTGAGTTACTGTTAGACCCAGATACACTCTTCTTTATTCAGAATGCTTAGGAATTCTTTTTTTTTAATTATTATTGGTGGATTGTAATCATACATCTTATTGAAGTTCAGGGTGGTAGAGGCATACATGCACACAACACTCATTTGAGCCCTCCCCCAGTTCCTGCCCTGTTCCCTTCTCCTCCCCTCCTTCCTGTGAACAGCATAGTGATTGGCTTTGATAAGTTTGTGTATGTACATTATGACTATTGCGGTGTTTCCCTTTTCCCCTTCCCATTTCCCTCAGTTAGGTCCCCTTTTTCAATCAACTAAGGTTTCTCCTCTTTTGTCTGGAGTCCCTCCTATGTCCCAATTTCTCCCTAGCTTCCACATATGAGGGAGAACATCCGACTTTTCACTTTTTGTGACTGACTAATCTCACTTAGCATAATGTTCTCCAGTTCCATTCATTTCCCTGCAAATAACATAATTTTGTTCTTCTTTATGGCTGAGTAGAATTCCATTGTGTACATGCCCTATAGTTTTGTAGTCCATTCTTCTGTTGATGGACATCTTGGCTGGTTCCATAGTTTGGGAATTGTGAATTGTGCAAATATAAACAAAGATATGCATTCATTACTCTGGTATTTTGTTTTCTATTCTTTTGGGTAGATACCCAGGAGTGGTATAGCTGGGTCATGTGGTAGGTTCATTCCTATTCTTCTGAGGATCCTCCACACTGTTTTCCAAAGTGGTTGCACTAATTTGCAATCCCACCAACAGTGTATCAGAGTTCCTACTTCTCCTCATCCTTGCCAGCATTTGTAATTGTTTGTGTTTTTAATGATTGCCATTCTAATTGAGTTTAGGTGAGATCTCAGGGTAGTTTTGATTTGCATCTCTCTGATTACTAATGATGTCGAATATTTTTATACATATATTGGTCATGTATTTCTTATTTTGTGAAGTGTATATTTATTTCACTTGCAGTCTTTTTTTTTTTTTTTTTTTTTTTGCAGTACCGGGGATTGAACGCAGGGGCGTTGTACCTCCACGCTACGCCCCTGGCCCTAATTTTAATACTTTATTTTGAAACCGGGTCTCACGAAGTTGCGGAGGGCCTCACTAAGGAGAGAGAGAGAGAGAGAGAGAGAGAGAGAGACAGGGAGAGAGAGAGCGAGAGAGGGAGAGAGCTGAGGCTGGCCACGAACCCAGATCCTCCGGTCTCCGCCTCCCAAAGTACTGGGATTACAAGCGTGCGCCACCACGCCCAGCTTCATTTGCAATCTTTTGATTGGGTTATTTGGTTTTTTGGCAGCGAGTTTATTGACTTTTCTGTGTATTCTAGATATTAGTCCTCTATCATTGGAGCAGCTGGCAAAAATCTTCTCCCATTCTGTCGGCTCTCTGTTGAGGTTCTTGATAATTTCCTTTGCTTCACAGAAGCTCTTCAATTTAATGCAATCCCACATATTAATCCTCACTTTAATTTCTTGTGCCTTTGAGGTCTTGTTGAGGAAGGTTTTGCCTGTGCCTATGTGTTGAAGAGTTGGACCTATGCCCTCTTCAAGTAGCTGCAAGATCTCTGGTCTAATTTCCAGGTCTTTGATTCATCTCGAATTAACTCTTGTGCAGGGTGAGAAAGTGGGGTTTATATCCATTTTCTACATATGGATAACCAGTTTTGCCAACACCATTTGTTGAAGAGGCTATCTTTTTCCAGTGTGTTTTTGGCACCTTTGTCAAAAATCAATTGACTGTAAGTATGTGGATTTGTTTCTGAGTCTTCTGCTCCATTGGTTAATGTGACTGATTTTTTGCCAATATCATGCTGTTTTTATTACTCTGGCTCTGCAGTATAGTTTGAAGTCAGGTATTGTGATGCCTCCTGCATGGTTCTTATTACTGACAGCTATTTAGGCTCTTCTTGTTTTATTTCTATTCCAAATGAATTTAAGGACTGATTTGTCTATGTTTGTGAATGACCTTGGTATTTTAATGGATATTGCATTGAATCTGTAAATGACTTTTGGAAGAATGGCCATTTTGATGATATTCATTCTGCCTATTTAAGAGCATGGGAGGTCCTTCTACCTTATAAGATCTTCTTCAATTTCTTTTTTAAATGTTTTATAATTTTCCTTTTAGAGGTCTTTTACCTCCTTGGTGAGGTTTATTCCTAAGTATTTTATTGTTTTCAGGGTTATTGTGAGTGGAAATGTTTTCTGGATTTCTTTTTCAGTGTGTTTATGGTTGGCATATAGAAAGCTTCTAATTTTTTAAGATTGATTTTGTATCTGGACAATTTGCTGAATTTGTTGACCAGTTTTAAAAGCCCTTTGGTTGAATTTATTGGGTTTTCTAACTATAGTATCATGTCATCTGCAAACAGAGATATTTCAGTTCTTCATTTCATATTTGTACTTCTTTGATTTTGTTTTCTTGCCTTATTGCTCTGGCTAGATTCTCAAGTACTATATTGAAAAAGAGTAGTGTTAGTGGACATCCTTGTCCTGTTCCTGATTTTAAAGGGAACTCTCATAGTTTTTCCAATGTGATGTTGGTTGTGGGCCTATTGTATATTGCCTTTATGATGTTGAGGTATATTCTGTCTATTCTGATTCTCTGCAGTGTTTTTCAGCATGAATGCATGTTGGATTTTGTTGAATGCTTTTTCGGCATCTATTTAAATGATCATGTGATTTTTGCCCATAGTTCTGTTTATGTGGTGAATTACATAGTTTGTTTTTCATATGTTGAACCAGGCTTGCATCGCTGGGATGAACCCGACTTGGTCGTGGTGTATAATTTTCTTGATGTGGTTTTGAATGTGCGTTCCTAGTATTTTGTTTAGAAGTTTTGTGTCTAAGTTCATCAACAATGTTGGTCTGTAGTTTTCTTTCTTTTCCTGAGCTGTTCTTACAGCAATGGTTCTCAAATTTCAGAGTGAATTTGGATTCAGTTCCCTCATGTAGAATTAGTAACTGGTTATCTTAACACATATATTTGGCCAGTTAATTTGCAGAATATTAATATATTTGTACCTTGACCACCATTTCTTAGAAACAAAATGGTTGGCCAAAAAAGTAAGTAATAAATAAAAAGTCCCATGATTCAGAAAAAACACCAAACTTCCCTAAGTAACTTGAGCCTCACGTCAGCCATTACTAACTGAGGTATTTAATTTATATGTGAGAAGTCCTGGAGGAAGCATATGTCTAGATTGGGCTTCATGATATAACAAATAGAAGTGCAAAGTCCTACAGAACATCCTAATTATCATAATTGAAACAGAAATTTCTGGGGTTTTTTGTTTTATTTTGTTTTTCTTCCTATTTGTCATTCAAAGAGTCCCAAAGCCTTTTCTGTTTATAGGGCTCAAAATCTGCCAGGTATCCCAAAGTTATCTGGCATTTGGCTTGTACCAAAACACCTACACAACTTGGCAAGATTTTGACTTTCTTTTTTGTAACTTTCATACTTGCATCTTTTTTAATATTAAAATCTTGGACCAGCACAGGGGTTTACTTTAATTGTCATATTAATCACTGGCCTCAGCACATGGACTCCTTTGTCAGAACTGTCAACTTCCACACCATTCATTTCTTGTGGCTGGGCCCAGAAAATGATTAATGTTCACAACAAAAAAATGGAATTCATTTTTTAAAGCTACAAGTGTCATTGCACATAAAGGATATTTGTTAATGCATGCACTATGTTTAAGAAATGAGTAATTCCAGGTAAATTGTCACACTGAAGATAATTTAAGAAAATTAATCTCTGACATGCTGTAAGAATGCCATGTTATCCTGTAAAATTAACAGATATATTTTGATAATCTCAATTAAAGATTTTATTCCTTTCATTTAAGCTAAGAAAAATTGTGTGTGTGTGTGTGTGTGTGTGTGTGTGTGTGTGTGTGTGTTTAATCCTTCATTACTATAAAGAAAAATATTCAAGCTGGGCATAGTAGTGCATACCTATAACCCCAGGACTTGGGAGACTGAGACAGGAGAATCACAGGTTTGAGACCCACCTCAGCAACTTAGTGAGACCCTCAACAATTTAGACTCTGTTTCAAAATTATAAAAAAAAAAAGAGCTGGGAGTATAGCTCAGAGGTAGAATGTCCCTGGGTTCAAGCCACGTTACTGCAAAAATAAAAAAATAAAAGAATATTATTCAAAATATGTTAGGAACTATATATATAAGTAGACTTTGGAAAATACATAATTTTTGTGAAATATTGGGTGCCCTTACTCTTACAATATATTAGTATGTGGATATAACAAAACCATTAAATTAGATGTTTCAGGTCAAATAATTTACCCTGTAAATATTCACTATATGGTGAGTGATATTTGCTCAGTATTGTTCATAGAACCTCTAGTAAGTAGTTTCCTTATACACAAGAATAAAGAAAGAGCTAAACACATGCACCCGCACAGACACACCCTGGTAGGAGGGTGTCCTAGATTAGCATTGGGTTCTGAAGTTGTATATTAAAGTTGTTAGATACAACTAGATTTCTTTCATTCTTACTTTTTAACTTTTATAATTAAAGATCTGCTTAAAAGTGTCCAGAGAGTTAATGAGCAGGCAGGAAATGAGGCACCTCAGCGTGAAGTGTTGCCCCATCCTCTGTAAGAATTATTCTCTCTACATCTATAGCAAGAGGCTCTGCCACCTCTTCTTTTAAGAGGAAAAGAAAAAACTTTGAGATTTAAAATAATAATGAGAATAAGTCACTCTAGGGTATATGAATGAAGGTATTGTACCATTATGTCCTCACGAAGAACTAAAGGAAATTGTTTCTAGCCTGTACAGAATTTAATTATGGAAGACAGCCAGAAAGAAAAAATGATGTGGAGTAATCTCAAGTACTGAGTGAGGAAGTATGTGAGAACTTTCATCACCTAATTAAGAAAACAAGTGCAATGAGTGAAAGTTTGGCTCAAGCAATAGCTGTTTAAAACATTGGTAGATTGCTCAGCGTGGAAGTGAGTTCTCCTTCTGTGTGGGTGTGGATGTGAAGACTAGATACATCTCCATCAGAGATATGGGAGAGGAGATTCTGCTTTACATGGGAGGTTGAGAAAAGTTGTATTAAAAAAAGAAAGGATGGGCCGGGCGTGGTGGCGCACGCTTGTAATCCCAGTACTTTGGGAGGCGGAGACCGGAGTATCCGGGTTCGTGGCCAGCCTCAGCTCTCTCTCTCTCTCTCTCCCTCCCTGTCTCTCTCTCTCTCTCTCTACTTAGTGAGGCCCTCCGCAACTTCGTGAGACCCGGTTTCAAAATAAAGTATAAAAAAATAGGGCCGGGGGTGTAGCGCGGAGGTAGAACGCCCCTGCGTTCAATCCCCGGTACCGCAAAAAAAAAAAAGGATGTACACGTAAAATTACAATGCACCAAATAATAAAATAAAAGTAGTTATAAGGAAGGAAAAACTAGAATTAGAAGTGGGACTCAATGCAATATAAAGCAGCAATAAAATAAAAATGATATTAACAAAGTCAAAAAGAAAGTCATATTAAAAATCTTTTACAGACCTAAAGTTCTATGGTTCTAAGAATTTATCAGTAGATTTTCCAGCACTGTGTTGGATTCATTTATTTAAGTTACATGCTTAATATAGAAAAAAATTAATATTAAATACCTAGTTTTCCTCCCCTTAATGTCCCTATTCTCCTAGTTCAGATAGCCATTATGTTTTGCTTTGTACTGGTATGAGAGGCCCAGGCTAAGTCATCTTGTGTTCAACTGTTTCTCATCCAGTCCAAATCTGTTTAAAAATTATCAGTGCCCCTCTCACATATGTTAAAGGGAAATATTAAATTCTCATCATAGAACTTAAGGATCTGATCTTGCATTGTTTTTTAGTCTCACCTCCTAACTCCTAATGCATTGATTTTTTTTTTTTTGTATTGGGGATAGAACCCTATTGAAGGCATTTTAGCTCCAAGTTAAACCCCTACCCTAGCCATTCTTAATTTTTTTTTAATATTGAAACTGGTTATCACTAAGTTGCTAAGGGCCTCACTATATTGCTGAGCCTGACCTCAAACCTATGATCATCCTGTCTCATCCTCCCATGTACTGGGATTACAGGTATATGCCACCACACCTGGCTAATGCATTGATTCTTGAAGGGGGCCATTATGAGCTGAACTGTGTCTCCCCCAAAATTTGAATCCTAACCTCTCATATGATTGCATTTGAAAACAGGGTCTTTAAAGAAGTAATTGAGGTTAAAATAAGTTTTAAGTTTGGAGCCTTAACCCATTATATTCAAAATCTGTAAAAGAAGAGGAAGAGAAAGCAGGGTTGCTAGTGCACAGAAGGAAGGCCATGTGAGGACACAGAGAAAGGTTGCTGTCTATACCTAAGCAAGAGGGATCTTAGGAAAAACCAAACCTGCCAGGACCTTGATCTTGGAATTCCAGACTCCAGAACTTTCTCAATTTTGTTTTGAGAAAACAAAATTCTGCTGTTTGTGCCACCGGTCTCTGGTACCTTGTAAAGACAGCCATAACAGACTAATATACAGGGTCTTACATCCCTCATGCAGATGTCCAGAGACATATGTTATTGTCACAACACTAACTACTGGCATCTAGTGGGTAGAAGCCAGGGATGCTGCAAAATGTTCTTCAATGCACAGCAGACCCCCCACACACACACTTATTCCATCTGCAACGCCTCTCCCTCTCCCTCTTCTCAACATGCTCATCCCAGAGGGAGCTAAACTTTTAGCTCAGGCTCCCATCTCAGCAAAAATGTTTTCATAACCTCAAATTGCCTTCCAATTCCTTCTATTGCTCTGTGAATTTTTTGACAGTATGTTTGCATGAATTGTTAAACCGTATATGGCCTCATATGCTTTAAAAGAATGTGTGTGGCTTAGCCTAATATTTTCCTAACTTGGCTGATCTCAATTATTAATTTCTCTAGTGTTAAAAATATAACATCTAGTTTCCTCTCATGTGCATTCTGATTGAGTAGGTCCCCTGAGTAGGTTCAGGGATCCTAGAAATGCATATTTTTAATAAGGACTCAAGTGTTGAGATGAACTGGCATGTTAGAGGAACAAGAATTTTATTCAGCCCTAGTACACTAAATGGCATCAGTGCCTGAGATATCTGATAAATAGTTATGTAAGCAAATATGGCATCTGAAAAATTTGGAAATCATACTTTTGTAGATTTGTGGAATGTTAAAGCTATTTCGTTGTGGTTGACACACATGAAAATGACAGCACAGAGGACTGACGCCATGATAGTGACAAAACAGAGACCGTCTCTCATCCAGAGTTCATGAGTTCTTATGTGAAGACATCTTCAAAGAGCATAGGATTCCATGCTTGTTCATGCCTCAAAAAGAATCTAGTCTAACCTCTTATTTTATAAAGAA
Organism: Glis glis; assembly: GCA_004027185.1. NCBI lineage: Eukaryota > Metazoa > Chordata > Mammalia > Rodentia > Gliridae > Glis > Glis glis. Next base: position 53,302 of record PVJS01006280.1, read on the forward strand.
AGCTTAATTCTCAGAGAGATTCAGTGAGTTCAGAAGTTACCCGGCTCCTAAGTGTGATATCCAGACAAGAACCCTAATGCTGGGCTTTGGTAGATTTCTCCAAAAATCATTCCTGTTCATTCACTGAAAATGTTCATACTACCATACAAATAAAAATTAATATAAAATATGAATATTCCTTACTCTTAATATGCAATTGCTAGAGATCCTAGAGAAAAGTTATAGTGACATTTATATTGGAATAAAAAGAACATTCTACTTTAATTATAATCTTTTTTGTACTTGGGATTGAATGCAGGGGTGTCCTACCTCTGTGCTACACCCCAGCACTTTTTATTTTTTTATTCTGAAACATGGTCTTACTAAGTTGCTGAGAGACTCACTAAGTTGCTAAGGATGTGTTTGAACCTGCAATCCTCCTGTCTCAGTCTCCCAAGTACTGGGGATTACAGGCATGCACCACTGCACCTGCCATAATTATAATCTTTAAGTAATAAATAAATTTGAATAGGGTATTGTGTGTGTTGTGTATGTTTTTTAATCAGTGGACTTTCTGGAATGAAATTACATCTGAATTCCCCTATTAAATGACACAAGCCAAGTTTCTGGCAGAAATATGTTGCCTTCATTACATTTCATTTTTATTGAATTTTATGTTAATGCTGATAAACTTTTATTGGTACATATCAGTTATGCAGAATAGTGCATATAATTGTGGCATATTTCTACATACATATAGCATAATTTTTTCAATTTCACTCCCTGGTACCTCCCCCTTGCCCTGTCTTCCTCTTTCCCTGTGATACTCTTCCTCTACCTTAGTGTCTCCTTTCTACTAGGAAAAAAAAAATCCTAAAATTTACATGGAAGAACAAGAGATCAAGAATAGCCAAAATAATCCAGAGCAAAAAAGAGCAATGCTGGAGGCATCATGATACCCAATTTCAAATTATAATATAGAGCCATAGTAACAAAAGCAGCATGGTACTGTCATAAAAACAGACATGTGTATCAGTTGAATAGAATAAAAGACACAGAAACAAATCAACACAACTACAGCCATCTTGTTCTTGACAATGGTGCCAAAAATATACCTTGCAGAAAATACAGTCTCTTTAACAAATGGTGCTGGGGAAACTCTATATCCATATGTAAAAGAAAAAAAAACTAGATCCCCATCTTTCACCCTACACAAAGGCCAACTCAAAATGGATCAAGGACTTAGTTACAAGACCAGAAACATTGCAACTGTTAGAAGAAAACATAGGTGAAACATTCCAACATAAAGGCATAGGCAATAACTTCCTCAGAAGTACTCCTGTATATCAGCAAATAATGGCAAGAATCAGTATGTGGGATTGCAGCAAATTAAAAAAAAGTTTCTGCACAGCAAAGGAAACAACAATGTGAAGGGAGAGCCTACAGAATAGGAAAAAATCTTTGCCAGCTATTCTTTCAGCAGAGAACTAATATTCAGAATATATAAAGAACGAAAAAATTCAGCACCAAATAATAATAATAACCCATACAAATAATGGGCAAATGAACTGAACAGACATTTCTCAAAAAAAGAAGTAGAAATGGCCAGTAAGTATATAAAAAATGTTTAACATTTTTAGCCATCAAGGAAATGCCTTCATAAGAGTTTATTTAAATAATATTCAGAATAGAAAATGATCAATCGTAGATGTCCTCATTACTCTCTATATTATGAAATATTCATATTGTTTAAATGTATTTTAGCTTCTATATAAAAACGTAAAAGTTTTACCTACTAACAGGGTAATGTGATATTTCAATACATGTACATATTGTGTAATGTTTAAATCATGTTAAGCATGATGCAAACTTGTATAATTACTTCAAGGTAAAAATTTTCAAAATCCCTTCTTCTAGCATTTTGAAATAGCGCATTATTGTTATCTACAGTCAGCCTACTGTGTGATGGCATTCCAGAACTTCTTCTTCCTCTCTAACTGTAACTTAGAATCCACAGATCAACTTCTCCTCATCCCTCCCTGCACTGTACTTTCTCCAGCCTATAGTCACCAGCATTATAATCTCATCTTCTTTGAAATCAACATTTTGGATTTCACATATGAGTGAGAACATGTGCCTGGTTATCTTCAGTTCCATTCATTTTGTTGCAAATGACAGGATTTTATTCTTTTGTGGCTGAACAGTATTCCATTCTGTATATGTACCACATATTCTTTATACATCCATCAGTTGATGGATACCTAGATTGTTTAAATTTCTTAACTATTTTGAATAATGTTATAATTAACTAGAGATGTGGATGTCTCTTCAATGTACTGATTTCATTTCGTTCCATGTATGCCCAGAACTGGGATTGCTGGATCATATAGTAGCTCAGTTTTTAACTTTTGAGGAACCTACTGTTTTCCATAATGGTTGTACTAATTTAAAATCTCACCAGAAGTGTGCAAAGATTCCCTTTTATATACATCCTAGCCCATACTTACTATCTTTAGTCTTTTTGGTAACAACTATTCTTACTGTAGTGAGGTGATATTTCATTGTGGTTTGATTTGCATTTCTCTAATGACTAGTGATGATTTTTTCATATGACTATTGGCCATTTGTATTTCCTCTTTTGAAAAAATATCTTTTAAGATCTACTGCCTTTTTAATCAGATTACTTAGTTTTTAATATTGAGTTTTTTTTACTTCCTTAAGTATTCCAAATATTAACCTATTAACCCATTTAGTTATATAATTTACAAATATTTCCTTCCATTCTAGATTGTGTCTTCATTCTTTTGATTATGTCCTTGGCTGGGCAGAAGCTTTTTAGTTTGGTATATTCCCATTTTTCTATGTTTACTTTTGTTTCCTGTGCTTTTGAGATCATGTCCCCAAATCCTTAACTATTCCAATGCCCCAATATATTCCCCTTGTGTTTTCCTCTAGCATTTTCATTGTTTCACTTATTCTATTGAATATTTAATCCATTTTGCATTGATTTTATGACTGTTAAGAAAATAACAGATTTTTGGGTCTTCTAGATATAGGATATCATCTACAAATAAAGATAATTTTAATTCTTTTCCTATTTGAATTCCTTTGATATCCTTCTTTTGTCTTATTGCTTTGGCAAGAGTCTTGAGGACTGTATTGAAAAAGAAGTGGTGATAGTGGGCATCCTTGTCTTGTTCCTGATTTTAAAGGGAATTCCCACAGTTTTTCCCCATTCAATATGATGTTGGCTTTGGATTATTATATATTGACTTGATGTTGAGGTGCATTCCTTCTTTTTGAAATATATAGTCTATTAGAGATGATTAACAAATTTAGCAAAGTTAGCAGGATACAAAATCAACCTAAAAAATTCTGTAGCTTTCCTATATGCCAACCATGAATCCACTGAGAAAGAACTCCTGAAAACAATTCCATTCACAATAACCTCAAAACCAATCAAATACCTAGGAATAAACCTAACCAAAAAGGTAAAAGACCTCTACAGTGAAAATTATGAAACACTGAAGAAAGAAATTGAAGATCTTAGAAGATGGAAAGCTCCCCCTTGCTGTAAGATAGGCAGAATAAATATTGTCTAAATGACCATTCTACCAAAAGCGATCTGCAGAGTCAATGCAATCCCTATCAAACTACCAACATCATTCTTCACAGGCCTAGAAAAACCAGTCATTAATTTCATATGGAGAAACAAAAGACCCATAATAGCCAAAACAATCCTCAGCAATAAGAGCCAGGGAGGAGGCATCACAATTCCTGACTTCAAATTATACTACCAAGCTATAGTAATAAAATCAGCATGGTATTGGCACAAAAACAGACACATAGACCAATGGAACAGAATAGAAGATACAGAAACAAATCCACAAACTTATAGCCAACTGATTTTTGACAAAGGTACCAGACACATACGTTGAAGAAAAGACAGTCTTTTCAACAAATGGTATTGGGAAAACTGGTTATCTATCTGTAGAAAAATGGAACTAAATTCTTACAAGAGTCAACTTGAGATGGATCAAAGACCTGAAAGTTAGACCAGAGACTGTGAAATTACTAGAAGAGGGCTTAGGTTCAACACTCCAACATATAGGCACAAGTAGAAACTTCCTCAACAAGACCCCCAAAGCCTAGGAAACTAAAATAAGAATTAATAAGTGGGATAGCATTAAACTAAAAAGTTTCTGCACATCAAGGGAAACCATCAAGAGTCTAAAGAGAAAGCCAATGGAATGGGAGAAGATCTTTGCAAGCTATCCCTCTGACAGAGGTCTAATGTCTAGGATATACAAAGAACTTAAAAGACTTTTCACTGAAAAAAATAATCCCATCAAGAAATGGGCAACCGAATTTAATAGACACTTCAAGAAAGAAGAGAGACAAATGGCCAATAGATACATGAAAAAATGTTCAAAATCATTAGCAATCAGGGAAATGCAAATAAAAACTACTCTGAGATTTCACCTAACCCCAATCAGAATGGCAATCATTAAGAAGTTAAACAACAATAAATGTTGGTGAGGATGTGGGGAAATGGGAACTCTTCTGCACTGTTGGTGGGAGTGCAAACTAGTTCAACCACTATGGAGATCCATGTGGAGATTCCTTAGAAAACTGGCAATGGATCCACCATATGATCCGGCTATACCACTACTGGGTATCATTCCAAAGGGGATGAAACCAGAGAACTATAGTAATATATGCATATCCATGTTCATAGCAGCACAGTTCACAACAGCCAAATCATGGAACCAACCTAAGTGTCCATCAACAGACAAATGGATCACAAAACTATGGGAAATACACTCAATGGAATTCAACTCAGCAATAAAGAACAAAATAATATCATGTACAAGAAAATGGAAGGACCTGGAGAACATTATGTTAAGTGAGATCAGCCAATCACAGAAAGAGAAGAGTCATATGTTTTCTCTAATATGTGCAAGCTAGGGAGTTGTTGGGATACAAGAGGGATTCCAGACAGTGGTGGAGAAGCCTCAGGGGAGCCAGGGAAGTGGTCTAAGGGGAGGGGAAGGGGAAGAACAAAGTTCATTAATGGAATTACTCCCACTGACCATGTGTACATATGAGAATATACCAATGTCAAATCTCAGTACTCTGTATTGGGAGGGGGGAAAGGGAGGTGGGGGGCACCAAGTGCTGTGCACATGCATGTTACTGTCAACTTGATTTTCATTGTTATGTGAGACTATATTGCACCAATAAAAGCACATTTTAAAACAAGAAAATAACAGATTTAACTATAAAAATTTAAACACGGTAGAGTTTATTCTCTTAAACAATGTCTAAAAGATTAAAAGTAAGTGTTCCTACATGCACAAAAGCATCAGAAAGAAGGTTTCTTATATCCTGCTCTGACAGCCTTAGTTATGGCTTCCATCCTTAAGGTCAAAGATGATCTGAATCTCCAACTATGAGATTCTCCTTTCTCACAGGAAATTAAAAGAGGGAGAAGGACAAAAAGGGTTGATCAAGTCAGGCATCTTCCTTCTTGTAATGAATTATCCATTAAGAATCACTAGTACATCCACTTGCATTTCATTAGCCACTTCTAGTATGAAAGGAGGCTGGAAAACAGTCTTTCAGTGAGCCATTGTCATCTGGACTAAACCTGAGGTGTTACTAAGAAAAAGAAAATAATCATTGGACAGTCAATCGTCATCTTTGCCAATCTCTGCTTTGTTATTATTTTTTCCTTCTCTTTAGCTGTTATCACTTTTGGTTATGGGAACATGTCCATGAAGTCTACTTTGGAATAATTAAGACGTTTCAGTCATTGGTTCCATAATATATGATTAGCTGTAACATGTGATACTGAAAACATTTGGCATTTGCCTCAAGAAACTTAATATAGAGAATGAAAAAAATTTATTACTGAAAAAGTTCATCTAAATATCAAGAGTGAACATGCACAAATCACAGAATGCACAAATTCTTCTTTTCCTCCATGTAAAATACAAGACACACAATTTAGAAACTGATTATGAACAGAGGAAACAGTGGTAAAGATCATCATGTGTGATTTAGCATATTGATCAGCTTATTTTTTCTGGAGCAACATTGCTCATTGTGTTTTTTGTTTGCTTTATTCTTAGGAACTCAATTTGAATGTTTCAAATATGAATGCAATTTAGTAATTTACTCAATATACTTAAATACTATTTTCAAATGGAGCATATATAACGTTATCACGTGATAGTTTAAAGCCAGCTAGAGACATCTTCAGAGTCCTTTTCAAATCATTTTGTTTTCTCACTGGTATGTTGTCTGATATTTAAAAGTTATAAAAAAAAGTCTCCATTTTTTTTCTTTTTTGGGCCTGGAATTTGTTCTATAAAGAATCTTAAGTCTTAAATTGTGAAAGCAGAAGGAAAAGAGGATGTAAGAAGCAGTGTTTTGAATGAGGCAAAGATGCTTTCATGCTGAAGAGCCTTTTCTTAGACCTAGGCATTAAGGTTTCAATTCTTTATGAATAAAGGGCGAATAAGATGAGCAACACTGGCAAGGTTTATGTCCACCCATGGCCTGTTAATCCTTCTGTTCAAGGTGGTGAATATTCTATGTGTATTTCTCCTCCTACAGTTAGGCTGTTCATGCATGGTAATAGAAAGTTAAAAGGATTAAAACTTCTATTTACAAAACCTCTTATCCTATATTATGGTGTGTCCACCCATCCAAATATATCATTAAGCATTATTCTTTTTCTTGGGCACTGACAAATGACTGTTATGCTTACACATAAGGATTTTTTTTTGTTTCATTTTTACATATACAAGAGGTACAAAAATATTTTACTATGGCCATTAAGCAAATCTTGTAATTTATACATGATCAAATATATGTATAAAACCATGAAATTTATTATTCTTTCCTATTTATAATCAATAATGATAATTTATAGTTACTTTTGTGATATTTAAGCTTAATTATTTTAATTTCCAAAGACATCGAAATCTTCAAAGTGACTGAAATACATGCTAAAAATTTCAGTCCAATACCACTTATAAAATAGTTGAGGTAGTAGGAAATTCTTTTAGTATTATGATATGTTAAGGTACAATTGTCTTTCTATACTATTGCATTTTGTAATATTTAAGCCAATTATTCATGTACATTATACTATTTATAATTTTAATTTTGTTATTCAAATATAACTTCTACTTTTATGAGTAATATATTAAGAAAGGAAGCTTTGAAGGGTTACATTATATATTTTTTAATGTTCTTCACTGCCTTTATTTTCTTTTTTTATTTTTTTATTGGTGCATTGTAGTCTCACATCACAATGAGTATCAGTTTGGTGTTAACATACATGCACACAGCTCTTGGTGTCCCTCCCCCCC
>PVJS01006281.1:0-60554 GCA_004027185.1 Glis glis
AGACCCTACATCCCACACCCAGCACCCAGGGAAGACCCCCCACCCCCCACCCAGCTATCCAACAGTGCTTATTCTGCATGGAAACACCCCCACCCTATACCCCAGTTGCCTGAGAATAACCACGGCTGGGTGATACCCCCCGCAGAGGGTGGCCCTTGTGTGAGGTCCCGGCTGGGTCTCAGCAGCTGGCCAGAGACCACTCCTCGGCTCTACCAGGTACTGCACTCACAGCAGAGACCCTGGGGATGCTCTGGGAGGGGGGGAGGGTCCCCCAGACACAGGAGCCCCGGGCCACCCTCTATGTCCTGGCTTCCGGGGAAACCAGCGAGCAAGGGCAGCGGGTCTGGGTCCTGGTCCTCAGCCCGCCTGCCCACCCCTATCGGGCCCAACCAGGGGCCCGAGCACCCTCTGCCCTGTGGGGCTGCAGGTGGGCTTGGTCTGCAGCTCCATGGGAGCCTGTCCCAGGGGTGAGAAGGACCCCAAGACAGCTGCTTCAGTGCAGGAGGGTCCCTTCCTGGGGCAGCCTGGGCAGTGGCCGTGGTGTGCAGTCCCTTCTTCCCAGACTGGCCCTGACCAGCTCCAAGGAGCCTCAGGGGTCCCAGGAGGGCTGGAGAAGGAGGCGGTGCCTACCCTGGGGCCGGGCGGTCCAGGCAGGCCAGCAGGCCCCTCCAGTCCCCTCATTCCCTGGTGGCAAAGGAAGGGCCAGCTGAGGCGGGCGGTACCTGCACGCCTCCTCCCATGACGGCACGCCAGAGACCCACACCAGGAAGGCGGGCCAGGCACCTGCACCTGCTCGAAGCTCAGATGAGCCGGCCCAGCTGCTGCTCCCCACCCCCAAGCAGCGACAGCACCTGTCCCAGGTGTGCGCCAGGGCCTCCCACAGCCCTCCTCTATCTCCAGGGCCCTCCCTGGCTAGCCGCCTTCCCACCCACACACCCTTCTGCCAGAGCCAGTACCTTTGGTCCCTGGAGGCCAACTCTTCCTGGGCTGCCTTGCTGGCCAGGGTGACCCTGGGAGGGAACAGAAGTGGCCGGCCAGGCAGGGGCCAAGGTCATACCAGAGGAGGGGCTCAGCCCCCGGCCCTGCCTGGCCACAACCTTGCCCATGCTACCTGCAAGCCTGGGAGTCCGTGGTCCCCCTTCTGTCCTTTGGCCCCTGGCGGACCCTGGAGGGGAAAGTGTACCAGGCAGCAGAGAGGAAGGGGGGAGGGGAGAGGTGGGGGTGGGGTGGCACCTACCACAGGTCCCTGGACGGTGCGGCCCTGGGTTCCGGGTGACCCCTGCTGGCCTCCAGGGCCCTCAGGTCCTGTCTGTCCGGGTGGCCCTGGCTCTCCCTGGAGACAGACAGGGGACTGAGAAGGCCCCCCTCCCATCCCCTCCTGTTCACTGCCAGTCCTCCAGTCCTCTGGCTGCTGCCCCATTGCTCTCAGACCCAGGTGACACAAGTACCTCACTGGAGGGTCAGAGGTGGCTCTGAGTGCCCACATGACCACCTGAGGAGGGTCCTGGTACTTCCCTGTCCAGTGCCCAGCCCAAGACAAGCAAGTGAGTCAGGACCTGAAGCCAGTTCTGCCCGCCCCACCCTGGCCTCCCCACCCCACTCTGGGTCCCAAAGAGGCTGGGGCTGCAGATGTCACTGGAAGGAGAGGGAGAGCCCAACGACCTATCACACAGAAGAGGTGGACAGTTTTCCTTTAGCCCTGAACCCCGGAACACCAGACTGACTTCACCAGAAACCCTACCTCTAGGATAGGGGCACCCACACTTTTTAAACTGAGCCAGGCATGGTGGCGCATGCCTGTAGTCCCAGTACTTGGGAGACTGAGACAGGAGGATCGCAGGTTCGAGGACAACCTTAGCAAGTAGTGAGACTCTCATCAACCTAGTGAGACCCTGTTTCAAAATATAAAAAATAAAATAGGGCTGGAAGTGTAGCTCAGATGTAGAATGCCTCTGGGTTTGATCCCCTGAACCACCAAAAAAAAAAAATCAAAATCAAAAACAGCTTGAGACTGGGAGAACCACTCTCTCCAATTATTTTTTGAATGAAGCAAATCAATGTTCCAAGCTCTGCAGTTCCAAACTGTATAGTGTTATTAAGAGTATCAATGCCCAAACAGTAAATAAAATGTCAGCAAACCACCCTGCAGCACACTACACCAGTCATGGGGACCTAGTGACCACGCTGGCTTCTTAATGGATGTGAGAGTAGTTGGTATCAGGGACATCCCAAAACAATAGCAAACAGCTCCAGAAGAAAATTGTCTGATCTCGTCCATAACGGCTGAACAAACACTAAATCTTATTTAACATCCATTCTTGATTTTCAAATCTCATAATAAATTAAAGGTAAGTGGATTTTACTATCAGGTGACAAAATATATCTATTGCAGTCTCCAAGTCTGCTCTGCATGTAATGGACAGGCACCTCCTGTTAAGCAGGAGAACACCTGCATTGCCACGTCTTTGACAGAATTCTGCAGCGTTCACCAACACCATTGGGCAAGAAAGGAAATTACAGAACCAAACAGGAGGTGAAGTAATTATATGCAGATGATATCATTGCAAGCCTGGAAGACCCAAGAAAAGCTACCTGAAAATAAAAAAGTATCACAACTAAGATAATAAAGTAAGAAAGCTGGATACAAAAATAATACTCAGAGATAACAGCCACTATATAAATAATGAGGTAGAAACTGTAATGAGTAATGTAATGTAAAGTAAATGTAATGTAAAGACCCCACTTGCAATGGTGACAAGAAGATGCATCCCTTAGGGACAAGCGAGAGTTCAGTAGTCTGATAAGAAGTGACTTTAGAAAGTCTCACTAAGGGTCACAAAAGACACCTGGACAAACTGAAGGAAGGCCATGTTCCTGGACAAGAAGATTCAAATTATGAAAATGTCACTTGTTCCAAAGTACAGCTATAAATTGGAGGTGGTTCCAACAAAAATACCAACTAAAAGTTCCAACTGAACTTTTAGGGCAATTGGACAAGTTGATTCTATAGTTCACTGAACAATGAAATAAGCAAAGGTGAGCCAGGCATGGTGGTGCAGGCCTGTAATCCTAGTACTTGGGAGGCTGAGACAGGAGGATTGCAGGTTCAAGGACAGCCTCAGCAAGTAGTGAGACTCTCATCGACCTAGCAAGACCCTGTTTCAAAATTAAAATAAAAATAGGACTGGGGGTATAGCTCAGAGGTAGATAACAGGGCACAAGCCCTTCCGGACTTGGAAACTCTAAACAAATCTGTCGCCCTTGGGGTCAGTGGGGATTGGTTCTAGGACAGTGTTGATACCCAGATCTGTGAGAACTCACATCCCTGGGAGCAAAGGATGCCTTGTTTGCATTTAACTGGCACACATCCTCTCAGACACTTTGATCATCTCTAGATGACCTGCAATACATAACGCAACGCAAAAGCTATGGAAACAGTTGTCACCCCACATCACCGAGGCAGTAAGGTCGGGCAAAAGCCTGTGTGTCTTCAAGTGTTCTCCATCTGCAGTTGGGAGGACTTGCACATGCAGAAGCCACAGATACAGAGAGCTGACGGCAAGGTAAGACACGTGGTGCTTCTATGTGAAGATGGACAAGTCGGAAAGAACAGGTGCACAAGGGGCGGTGAGACACCTGAGGGCCACCAGCTGCAGCCAGCTCCTCCCTTCCGCCTCCAGCCAAAAAAGTGGGAGATGAGCCAACAGGTAAGTGCTTAGGAGGCACTGGAGCCAGGCATGGTGGCACATGCCTGTAACCCCAGTAGTTGGGAGGCTACTGGGAGGGATACGCTAGACAGGAGGATGACAGGTTCAAGGCCAGTCTCAGGAACTTAGTGAGATCCTCAGGAACTTAGTGAAACCTTGTTTCAAAATTAAAAAATATAATGGGGCTGGGGATATGGTTTGGAGGTAGGGTGCACTTGGCTTCAATCCCCAGTTTAAAAAAAAAAAGAGGCACTGGAAGTCCTGGAAGAGAAAGTGAGGACTAAGGAAGACCTTTTAAAGTATTTTACAAGACTCAAAAGCTACAGGAAGCAGGCCAACGATCTTGACTTATCATCTTAAAATCTCACTTCATGAGCGCACTGACCCCTACAGTGTAAAGTGCTCACAAAGAAATACAAAGCCAGCAGCGTGGTGAGGTCAGAGGACGCGCTTCCTACAGAAAGTCCTAGCAACTTTCGAAGGGTGTCTGAGCTGCAGACGAAAAGGACAGAACGCCACTGTCACCTGGGAGACCACCTGCATCAGCCAGTCTCACCTAGGGTGCCTCATCCAGCCTCCCAGGGGCAGCGGGCACCATGCACCAAGCATGGCTTTTGCCCTTTGACCTGCAACTCTGCCCAGGGAATGCATCCCTGCACCATGCCCTTGAACTCCAGCAGCACACGCACGCGTTCAAGGCAAAGCACTGTGGTGTGGCGTGCGGCATCAGAGGCTACCATTGCCCACAGTACGTCCTTGGTATGAGGACCCTGCCAGATCTGCCCCAGGACATGCAGCCTCTCCAAGAGGCACCATCCTACACAGGCCTGGGCCCGCTTCACCTGCATCCGTCTCCCACCTGTGCCGCAGGCACGACCCTACCTACAAGGGTGGGTGGGTGAAGAGGGAATGTCCATCAAGCCCCAGACTCAGGGCCAGGTGCCCAGGAGGTGATGGGGGAACCTGGACCAACCCCCTACTTCCCTGAGGTATCAGGGTCCCAGCCTGTCTACAGCTTGGGGAGCCCCCCACCCAACAAGGGAGGGTGGCATGCAGCTTCTCCCTGCCTTATGAATGTGCCAGGGGTCTCCCTGCCCTGTGAACCTCACAGACTTACCCTTGGCCCTGGGAGGCCCTGCTCTCCCGGGGTGCCATTCCTCCCAGGGAGGCCCTGTAAAGGCACAAATAAGGCTGAGCCCCTGCCCCACCCAGGCTCCACCCACACTCCAACCCTGGGGGAGGGGTTTCCATGGGCACCCTTCCCCTCCACAGCTGGGCACACACTGAATTCAGGCAGATCTGGGTTCAAACCCCAGACCCCATTCAGCAAGATCACTGTGCTCAGAGTAAGGGCTCTTGTGGAGTTGGTTCTTGAAACCCTGGCCAAGCTGGCAGGATGACAGTCCTGGAGCCTCAGGGCTAGCAGAGGTGGCTCCAGCAGGCTGTTGTGAGTGTCCTCTCAGGACCTACCCAGCGGCAGGGACCAGGCCTGGAGAGCCGCCTCCCTGGGGCCTGGCAGAAAGACTTCTACTGCACCTGTTGCAGGTGAGCTGGGCCGCCATGCCTGGAGCATCCAGGACAGAGCCGCTTGGGAGCCATGCCTTACGTCACATGCCCAGCTACCTCCAGCACAGTCCTGGAGACCAGATGGGCCCATCCCAACAGGGATATTTGGGAAATGCTGCATTCCATACCAGCGAGGGCCATGGTCTGAGAGGGAGGCCCGGCCAGCAGGAGAAAGGGCTTGGCCAGGTGTGCACAGCAAGGAGACACCTTGTGAAGAGCATCCCCTCTGTGGGGCAGGCCTGGACTCAGGCTGGGAAAGGGTCAGTGAGGGGCCTGCCCCCCCGCCAAGGGCAGCGCTGTGCTGGCTCCAAGCCCCTGGTCACACCCATTGGACTCACTGGAGGGCCTTGGGGGCCTGGGGGCCCTGGGGTCTCCGAGGAACAGGCACAGGTGGAAGCAAAGGCTGGGCACATCTCTCCATCCCTCTGGAATAAAGGAGACTGCTCACCAGGGAACCCTCCCTGCCTCTCCTCTGACCCTGGGGCTCAGGGTGGCCAAGGACACATGGCTCCAGGGCAACCTCAGACCCACAGCTGGGGCAGGGCGAGGTGCAGGCCACCGAGCCTCCCTGTGCACAGCTGGGTCCTGGGTGCCCGTCCAGGCTGCCCGCATGGACCCCAGTCAGGAAGGGTGGCACCTTCCTCCCTTCGCTCCCCTTCCAGGCCCCCAGCATGGCTGAGCCCGATGCTGGGCACTCAGGGAAGCAGCTCGAGCCCTGCACATGTCTGGAAAGGCCCCCACCTTGCTGGACAAGCCCTTCCTATCCCATCTGCACCCGGCTAGGCCCACAGAGAAGGGGAACAGGCCCCATTACACACAACTGTTGTAGGGGCTTCCTGGCCTGCCCCAGGGCCTCTGGGACCCCCTAGCCACCCACCCTGCCCCCCAAGGCCACCTCTTTCAGGAATCCTCCCTAATCTCACATAGCACTGTGATGATCCGGACAGGCTGTTCTACCCCAGACTCTGTCACCCTTGGGCAAGCACATACACACACAGAACTGAGGGGCGGTGGCCGGAGCCACGCTGACACCTACCAATGCAGGGAGCTCACAGCACCTGTCCTCGTCTGCCCAGGTGTCACTGCACACAATCTGCAGCATCTGGAGCTGGAACTGTGAAGTCAGGGGCAGGTCAGCCAGATGCAGGCCTGAGGACGGCCCTCGCCAGCCCGCAGGCCCAGCCCTTGCTCACTGCGGCCGAGCTGCTCCGGGGTCCTCTGGCTTTGGCCAGCCGCCCCAGCGTGACGAAACCAGTCACAGGTGAGCTGCCGGACTCCCCAATGGGCCTCTCAGCCACCTTCCGGCAGTCCACGTACAGCCTGACTTTGGAGCGTCCCACGGCCACGTGTACCTGCAGAGACACCACAGGGTCCCCCACAACTGGACCAGTGCCCATCTAAGCTCCCAGGCCAGGCCCAGAGCAGGTGGAGCAAGAGCTCCCACCCCGGGGGGTCTGGGGTCAGGATCCTGACTTCACCCACATTCATGGGACCTGGGAATCAGCCTTGCTGGGCCTTGGCTTCCCCCATGATACCTGACGCAGGTGCCTCCCAAAGAGAAGGGCTGGGATGCACTTTGACCCAATTAAGATGGGGCATCAGGGGACGGCAGGGTCAGAGGCCCTGGACAGTCAACGCCTGCCTCTCAAGGAAGGTTCTTATTCCCCAGGGGAGGCAGCTGTATGTCAGAGAGGCTGGGCTGACAGGGCGGGGCCCAAAGACTGAGGCAGACAGTTCCCAGGACCTTGTGGAAACTCCCGAAGAAAATCTTCTTGGCCTCTGGCAGGTCAAAGGTGACCTCCTGCAAGACGGCCCTGGGGTCATGGTTGAAGTAGGTCAGTGACTTTCTGCCAGCTGCCGGGTGGTGAGGAGTAGGCGAGAATGGTCCAGAACGGTCCAGAACGGTCCAGAGCAACAGGGAAGGATGGATTGTGAGAGTGGCAGGACCCGAGGCCACACCCAGGAACCCGGCAGGGTCTCCCCCATGATGGGCAGGACGCAGCCCGAGGATGCAAAGCCAGAGGGGACCCTGTGTGGGTGGCTCCCTCCTGGGGACCCCTGCTGACTTTCTTAGACCCCCATGTCATGGGGTAAAGAGGGGTGACAGGGCCCCACTCCTCCCACTGCCAAGGGTGACACAGGGCCCACAGTCACCGTCCAGGAGAACCCCAAGGACAGGCTGGAAGTCCTCGGCTGTCATCTGCCACAGTGCGAACGCCTCGCGGGGTGTCTCGGGGAGCAGGCGCATGAGGAAGACAATGGTGAATTCAGGCGGGAGGGTGGCTGGGTGGATGTCACTGGGGGTGGGAGGGACAGGAATAGAACAGAGGGCGGCTGGTTGGTCAGGCTCTGTGGGAACCAGCCCCAGCCCTGCCTCCCAGGCTGCTCAGCCACTGTGGGGGAGCCCTGTACCCCATAGCCTTCCCTGCTGCAGAGCCCAGGCTGAGAAGACCACAGAACCAGGGATCTACAAAGCCAAGTCAGTCTCCTCTGCCTCATTTTCCCCCTGAATAGCACAGGACAAAGGACAGAATACCCTTCCAGGGCTGTCAGAGGCACCTGGCCTGGCACAGCCCTCGACCTCCCTGAGGCCTGGTCGGTATGGCAATGAAGGTCACCCAACAAGGGCTGGCCAAGACCGACTCAGGCCCCTTTGAGGAGAAGAGGATGCAGCCCAGGGAGCCCACCAGGAGCCACACCCAGGGCCAGGAGCTGAGAGCCCAGGCAGCTCCGCCTTCAGGAGTTGCCTCCACTGACCACACCTGTCCAAGTGCTCAGATGGTGGATGTTGGGTTCCTGCCCAAACCGATCCATGTCAGGGAGAGGCAAGGAATGGGGTCCTGGGTCGCCAATAACATTGCTCCCCAGGGCCCGCTGCCTCCTACCTGGCCTTCATTTGCTCTTAGGACAAAAACCAAGAGCTGGAAAGACCCAGCCCCGCCACTCCCTGCTATCTTGGAAGCTCTGACCCCTGGGCCTTGCGCTCCCTCCCCACGGCTCTCCAGAGACCTTCTTGACCCACCGCAGGGGAGGACCCTTCCACTCAGCAGCCCAGTCCCCTCCAAGGCGGCTGTGTGGTGGGGGCCACACCTGTGCCGGGCAAGCACACCTGGAGGGGGGAGCACGCCAGGGGAACCACCTGTCCCCCTCCTGAGCTCCAGAAAGGCAGCCAGGCAGCCCTGGAGTGCCCACGCACACTGTGGACCGGGGCCAGTCATTTGAGATGGACGATTGAGGGAAAGAGCCAGAGACGACTAACAACTTTGATGCAGGCTTTGCTGTGCAGGTGGGGCAGGGGCAACCAGGGGACATGGCCTGGGTGCTGGGGTGAACAGGGGATATGGCTGGCCACTGGGCGCCGGGGGTGAGCAGGGGGCATGGCCCCGGGTGCCAGGAGCCACCCTGAGTCATTCCATGGCCACCTGCAAATCAGTCATTTCTTATAACCCTAGCAGGGTGGTGGAGAGCAGACGGCAGGTGAGGGCATTCAGTGTCATGGCTCTGGCACAGGATGCTACACTGGGGCCAGCCACCGGCCACGTGGGAACAGACCATGCGTGGTTGCAGAAGCAGGCCAAGGGGAGGCCTCAGCGACACAGGAGCCTTTGCTAATTTGCTGGCTGGCTGACAGGAGCCAGGCGGATCTGGGAGCTGCGGTCATGGCGGGCCACAGGCAGGTGGATGTGGTCAATCTCCTTCCCATGCCCACCTCTGCCCGCCCCTCACACCTGGCCCTCCTCGTCAGCTGAGCGTCCTTGAAGAGTGTGAAGGTCGGGGTCAGGCCCAAGGCCGAGGGCTCCATGGCCACACCTCGAATGGAGGCGTACTCCTTCTCCACCAGACCGAAGGCCACCATCAGGTCAAATCCTGGTGGGACAGAGGAGGCTGAGGGACAGCCAGACAATGGGGAATGGGGCAGGGGTGGGGAGCAGACTGGAGGGTGCTGAGGGGAGGAGCTGAGGAGGGTGCCTTGGGTTGGGGCCCCCAAAGTGCCGGGAGGTTGGAGCACAGTGCCTTGGGGGACTGCAGGGGGCTGCATCAGGCTCCTGGCTCAAGAACCCAGCCCCTTGCTGGCCACGCCCACCCCAAGCCACACCTCCCCCGTCCCTCAGCCCCAGTCCTCACCCTGGGGAAATCACTCAGCCAAAAGTCCCAGCTTGGGAGGCCCAGAGATGGAACAGGGTAGGACCCTTGGCTCCCAGCCCCAACTACGTCCCCAACTCCTGTCTCTTGCCCCCAGCAAGCAGAGCCTCAGCACCTAGACTCTGCCCCACCCCGGGCCTCTAGGTTTGTGTTCTCTCAAAGGAAGACCTCGCTAAGCTACTCCCGGCACCACAGTCTTGCGTGGTCCCTCTGTTCCTCTCAGCCTGAGGACCCTCCGTGGCCCTGAGCCCCGAGGGCCCCCGCTACATCCCAGCGGGCAGAATGGCAGGTGCCGCAGTACGGCCTCAAAGCACTAGCTTCTTCTCCAGCATTAATGGGCACAGAGAAAAGGGTGAAATCTCATTTACACTTGGTGTTTATCAGTGCTGCCACAAGGCCGCGGGCAGGAGGCCAGCTGAGCTCCAGCCCTTTCAAGGAAGCCACCTCTCTGATCCCGCAGTGGGCCAGGGCAGCCCCAGCCCCACAGGCCCCCTCACCAGCCAGGACACAGGTGAGGTGCACAGCCCTCCCACGGGAGCCCCTCTGCCTGCCCTGCACCCTCACCCCTTGCAGCCTATTGTTCCGCAAGCCTCCTGTCCACTCGTAGGTCTTCTCTCTGGGGGAGGGCCTGAGCTCTCTCCCACAAAGCACCAGTGGAGACCCCCGGGCTTGGCACCTGGCACCCCCACAGGGGTCAGAGAGGACCAGGGCCCAGCTTTGTCTCCACCCTTCACATCTTGAAGCTGACCTTGGGCCAGCCTCAGTTTCCCCAACTGAGAAGCAGGGGCCACCTGAGGAGGAGCAGCATCCTATGGTGGGTCTCCAGTTGTAGCCCCTCAGCCCCTACACCCCAGGAAGAGCCCAAGAGGCAGAAGACCAAGGGCAGCCATCACAGGTGCCCAGGACCTACCTGATAGGGAGCTGTCCAGGCGGAGGGCAGGGCAGGCTGCTGGGAGGAGAGAGGGTTGGTGAGCCACTTCCACCCTACCTAGCTATCAGGCAACACCCTGTCTTCCCCTGTGGGCACAGGTGGCTCATGCTGCACCCCCACCTGCCTGTCCCTCGGCACTCAGGCCTGTGGTCCCCCCTCCTCTGGGAAGGGGACAGGACGTTCCTGTTGCCACTGGCTCTCTCTGAGTGTGCCAGTGCCCCATCACCCTGTGGGGCCCAGGGACAAATCCAGCATTTCTCTGGGTGCTGTGCCCCAAGAGGGTGTCGGCCCCGATGGCAGGGCCAGGGACGCCTGGGTGCATGGCAGGCACGCTCAGGGACACGTGCCAGCCTGGAGGCTGAGGACACAGGCTCACTCTATGGCCAGGTGCATGGCAGGTGTGGGTGAGGACAGGAACCGCCGCCTCCCGCACAAGAGGCATGAGAAGGACACCGGCCGGGTAGTAAGGACCCCGTCCCCACAGCCATCCAAGTCACAACTAGACCCCTGGCGGGAATGCCAGTGGGGGCAGAAGCGACGGCTGCATGGCCGAGGGCCGTCTGCTCCTAGCCGTTGTGGTCACCCAGGAAAACCAGAGCAAAGCAGCAGCGGCCTCGGCTCCTTTCAGCAGGGCCTGGCCTTGCGGTGGGGACCCCGGCCCTGTGGAGATGACTCTCATCCAGCGTCTGGCTGGGTCTGGGGTCTGGCCCGGTCTGGATCTGGCCTAGGGTCTGGGGCTTGCCTGGGTCTGGAGTGTGGTCTGGCCTTGCCTACAATCTGGCTATATGTGGGGTCTGGTCTAGTCTGGGGTCTGGCCTGGCTTGGTCTGGGGCCTGACTGTGTCTAGGGTCTGGCGTCTAGCCTGGGGTCTGGCTGTGTCTAAGGCCTGGCTGTGTCTGGGGCCTGGCTGTGTCTGGGGTCTGGGTATCCACTTACCTGTCCGGCCTGTGGCAGACACAGGCACACTCTCCCCTGCTCCATAGACAGCTGAGATTAGGACCCTGTACTTGGTGGCAGCCAGCAGGTCAGGGAGCATGGCGTGGCTCTTGGGGCCTGGCACAGAGATCTGGGTGGGGGGCAGGGATCGCCTGAGCAGCCCCCTCCGGGAGCGTCTGCTCACCACAAAGTTCCGCTCCCTTGTCTGTCTGGCCCACTGTAGTGAGGACCCCATCCTGAGCTGCTACCCTCAGCAGACAGATGGGCGTGTCTCAGCCATTGCCCCCAGACTCCCGGAGACTATGGGGCGACAGCTTCACAGACTCACCGATTTCTCAGGTCCCGAGCCTGAGGCCGGAGCATAGGTGAGCCGGTAGTAGAGGACGTGGCCACCTGGTGGCATCCAGCTGACCTGCAGGCTGTTGGGGTTCTCCGAGGACAGGCTCAGGCTGGAGGGGGGACTCCTGCTCACTGCAGCTGGCCAACAGCACAGGCAGCGTGGCTCAGGGGCCTCCAGGGAGGGCCCCACAGCCAGAGGACCACACTTGACCCCCACACCGCACTCTGCCCCTGCAGAGTCCCCACTCAACCCCAGCAGGCCCTGCGGTCCTGGGTGCCCCTGCACAGAGGCTGTCACACACATACCAGGTGATCTGCACCCTTGGGACACCTGCCCTCTGCATGGGTTCAGCAAGGCCCTGCAGACACCAGTGGCAGGCCTGGGGTTCGGGGACTCAGGGAGTGTGCCTGCCAGTGGCTCTGGGAATTCCAGGTTCTGGGCCTGTGGACATGGGCAAGTCTGGGGTCCCCTCTGGGCTGTTCCTGCCAGGAAAGTGGAGGAGGGGGCCACCTACAGGGAGTGTAGCGGAGGGACACGGGGTCACTGCGGGCCCCGTCCCTGTAATAGGCCAAGATGGTGATCTCATATTCCTCATGCCTCCCCAGGCCAGGCAGGACAGCCGTGCTGAGGGTCCCTGGGACGGAGATCTGGAGAGAGGAGGGTCTAGGTGTCCACCAGCTCACGGAGGGCCCCTCACTCACTGGGGGCCAGCTCACAGGGCACGCACAGGCAGCTGTCCTCAGGATGCACCCCCCACCACCCAGGAGGGTCTTCTCAGGAGGGCCAGCCCACCCTCTGCCCACCCACACCTCGTGGGCCTGCCCCTCTCCCAGGGGCATCCACTTGATCTGGTAGACCAGCACGCCGGACGAGGCTGCAGCTGCCCATGCCAGCCGGACCGTGTCCCCCGGCAGTTCTGTCACAGACAGCTGACTTGGACTGGGGGCTTTCCCTGGAAGATGGAGGCAGGAGAGGAGGCTGGAGTGCCCGCCCCAAGATAAGGCTGCCATGCAGTGTCTCCGGGCCCATCTCCTTGTGCCTCTCCTGTCATGCCTGTCCATGCCTGTCTTGCGTTGCTCAGCCTTGGCCCATAGCGGGCGCCCTGCACACGCATGTGGACTTGACCTACCCACAGGACAGGATGCAGTCCACCTCCCGGGCCCCAGCCCCAACCTCTCCCTACTCACTTGTGGTCACGCGGCCGGTCAGAGTGGAGGAGCCCCCACCCAGGTACAGGCAGGTGACTCGGACAGTGTACGTGGTAGAGGAGGAGAGAGGGCCCAGAGCAGCTGACGTGGCGTTCCCAGGAGCCTCCATCTGCGGGGGACACGAGTAGATCGAGACCCAGGGACCTGCAGCCAGGACTACTCTGTGGCCCGCAAATGCAGAGATGGGAAGGATCACAGAACCCAGGAGGGCCCACTGGGGTGGTCCCCCTCCCTCTCTACCCCCACATAGCCCCACAAGCCGGTTCTGCCTCCACAACAACACCTGTCACCATATGTGTGTGTTTGATTCTCTGCCTCGTGTCTCCCCCCAACTCCCACCAGATGGGCACCCAAGGGCAGGATAGTGTCCACGCTGTGACCCTGTACCAGCCCAGAGGCTGGGTGTGAGGAGACTGGACAGAGGTGGACTGTGGATGCAGGAATGCGCAGGAAGCGGCCATGGGGTAGAGGGGGACGTGGTGCTGCACTCCCCAGGGTCTGTGTGTGGACATTGGGTTCCCAGCATGTCTCCAGGACACTCAGGTCCCTGGCCAGTTGGCTCTCACCTGCCCCGAGTGGCCACCGTCACTGGAGACATAGCCAATCCTGACCAGGTGCACAGGCCTCTGGGTTCCCTCCCAGGACACGCGGGCTGAGTCGTGGGTCACGTTCAAGAAGCCCAGGTGTCTCGGGGGGGCCGGGGCAGCTGCAGAGCACAGCAAGGCCTCAGAGGCTGGCACGCCACCCTCACCTGTGCCTGGGTAGGGGCAGCAGCTGGGACTGAGGATTTCATGGGGTCTGGGGCTCCCACCCCCTGGAAAGCTCAGGAACCAGAGTGGGCACCGCCATGTGGGTGGAAGGCCTGGGGGCACTCACAGGTCCTGGCACGGATGCCCCGGGCCTCACTGGCCTCCATCCCCTGCAGACTCTGCACCAAGACCTCATAGTCCCTGCCGGGCTCCAGGCCATCCAGCAGCACCTCAGGCTGCCCCACCTGCACCTGAGGGCACGGTGTCACTGCCCTGCCCACCCCATCCCCCACCTGTCTCCCCCTTCACCTGCCCCCACCCCAGGCCACACACCTCTCTCCCCTCCTCCTCGCCCTTGGGCGAGGCCGGCAAACATCGGACCAGGTATTGGGTGGCTCCAGCTGTGGGCTGCCAGGCAAGATGGAGGGTCCTCGGTGTTGCTGTCACCAGGGTCAGTGCCCGGGGTGGAGGCAGGGGTGCTGGGGAGGGGAGACCATCAGGGGGCACTTTGAGAACACAGCACATGCAGAAATCATGCCCACAAGCAAGGGGGCCCTTGTTCAAATGTCAAAAGGATTCCCCTGATCCCGGTGTGTAGGTGTGTTTGACGGGAAACCCACAGGGGGCAGGGCAAGGGGGACAAATGCCCATGGCGATGGCCACACAGCTCTGAATATGCTAACAGTCACTGGGGTTGCCGGCTTTAAGTGGCTGAGCTGCATGATACATGGCTTCTATCTCAGTAGAACTGTTATGGGGGGGTCATGGCGTCTGGGGGATGGGGGGGCTGAGACCAGTGACCTCAGCCACGTGCTGTGGGCCAGGCCAGCAGGGCTCTGAGGTGTGGCGATGGAATAAATGATGTTAAAAGAGGACAGCAAGGGTCAGAGAGGCCCAGGGACTGAGCCCTTGGGGGTGGTTCAGACCCAGGACTGCCTGCAGCACCTCCCTGCCGGTGCCAAGCCCCAAGGGGAGGGGAGGGGACGGGATGGGACAGGAGGGAGGTGCCCGCACCCCACCTACCTGTGGTGGCCAGGCCCCGAAGGCCCTCGCCGACCCCACCCTTGTAGACAGGGAGCACAGAGACCATGTACTCCGTGCTGGAGGTCAGGTTGCGAAGCTCCACAGAGGAGCCGCTTCCTCCCACCACCACCTGGAACAGAGGACCCAGCTGGGCAGAGCGGGACACGTGGGGACAGGGTGTATGGTAGGAACTCTCTGCCAGCTGAGGTGAGGGCTTGGGGGAGCTGGGTGTCTCTCATTCTGCACATTGGGGTCCCCGGCACAGAGCAGAGCAGCTCCAGGCAGGGTGTGGGCAGACGAGATGGTCAACCAATCCGTCCTGAGGTCCCCAGCTGCCTCCTGGACACTCCCGTATGACCTGCTCTCTGGGGTGCGTCTGTGCACAGCCATCCGCCCCACATTCCATTTTCCTTTCTCAACGGCCCCCTCTCACCTCCCGGGGGGCACCGCCCCTGGAAGGCCGCCACACAACCAGATACTTGAGGGGCAGCTGCGGGGCTGGAGTCCAGGACAAGTGGATGCTGGAGGAGGTAACCCGGGTCAGGACCAGGCTGGTAGGCCCCAGAAGGGGATCCAGAGCGGGAGCTGGTGTGACTGGCAGAGAAGGACGTGGTCAGTGCCCAGTCGGGCAGCTCTGCTGCCCCCTCTGGTGGCCACTTGTAAGAAGAACAGGAAGAGGGTTCCCCTGGCCCCTCTGTGGACAGATGTCCTCCTGGTGGGGCTGCAGACCCCTCAGGGTATGGAGTCAGCCTGGGGTGCCACCCAGGAGCCATAGCCTCCCAGTCCCTCTGCCCAAGCTGCGCCCAAGGGCCCCCTCACCTGGGCCCTCGCTCAGGCTCCTGCCCTGGACCCTCTGGCAAATGAGGCGGCTGAGCAGGCCGGCCAGCGTGGCCAGCTGGGGGAAGTCCAGCACATTGTGGACCGTGATATCCAGGGGCCGGGACGCCAGGAGCTTCAGTTCGGCCTCATCAGCATTCTTCACACCTGCTCCAGGGCGAGGAGAAGGTGGAAATGCCAACCAGCCTGCTCCTCAGCCTGGCCCCAGGCCAGCTTATGATTATTTTATTATTTTATTTATTTTGTTTTTACTGATGATTGAACCTAGTGGCATTCTACCGCCAAGCTACATCCTCAGCCCTATTTTATTTTAATTTTGAAAACAGGCTCTCACTAGGTTGATGAGAATCTTACTACTTGCTGAGGCTGTCCTCAAACCTACGATCCTCCTGCCTCAGCCTCCCAAGTACTGGGAATACAGGCATGCACCACCATGCCCATCTCCAGTCCAGCTTACAAACAGGACCACTGAGGGGCCCTGCTGAGTCACCCGGCGCACAGGAGAGGGCAGACCTGGGCCATGTGCCCAAGACCCTGTGGCCCCAGGGGAGGCTGGGGCTGGGGAGTCAGCTGCTTGGCTTACCCTGGACCTTTGGGGTGGTCCTGGGCACTCTGGGTAGTTGGCCAGATCATATGGGTGCTATGGTAGAGTGTGTGTAGAGATCTGGCATTCCCAGGAGGACACCCCTGTCTGGAGTTTCTTCCCCATGGGACAGAATTGACAATTAGCCAAATCAGTGTGTGGGCCTCAGGGCTCAGAGGGCACTGGGCATGGTCCTCGCCAGGGCAGCTGGGGCGGGAGATGGGAGGGTGGTGGGCAGGGACCAGCTTGCGGCTGCTCTGTGACTATTGCACATTAGCGTGGAGTCGTAGCGAGGAGGCTGGGCCGGATACCCTGCAGACGATGCTGAAAACCCAGCCCATCTCGCAAGCAGCAACGGGCTGGCAGTGCCCACCTCCCTGTGCAGCTCCAGGACAGCAACTCCCCCCCCTCCACCATGTGTCACAGCCATGGACGCCGAGGCTCTGTGGCCAAGTGCCCACCCAGTCCTCCAGCTCTGAGGGTGAAGCCAGGGTAACACTCCTGCGACCCAGCCCACATGGACCTGGAGCCCGGGGCCCGCATGGGGCTCACCCACAGCGAAAACGTCAATGCCCAGGTCCTTGAGGATGTGAGCAGCGGCGCGCACGTCATCCTGGGACTTGCCATCCGTCACCAGAATCACCACTTTGGCTGCCTCTGGGCGGAGACCCGCTGAAGGCTTCAGGTTCTGCCCCAGCACGTGGGTCAGGGCAAGGCCTGGGAATGGTGGGATACAGTGATGAGCAGCCGTCAGCACCCCGCTCCAGCGTCTCAGCCGCCGCTGCTCCCAGTCCTTGGACCTGGGGCTCTCCCTCAGCCCCTAGCCGGTCCTGCCCCACCAGGTAGGGTGGCTCCTCTTCCCTGAGAGGGCCAGCAAGGCCATGCCCAAGTCCCCTGGAGGCCCCCTGTGAGGCGGCAGCCCAGCTGGGCCGGGGTAGGATCCAAGCAGAAGCTGTGGGATCAGCGAGACGCAGGGCAGAGTCCATGTTTTTGCCACAGATAAACAAGGGGTGTTTTGCCCATTGAGAAGATTGTGAACCGGGCTCAGCGTGCACACAGTCACATACGTGTCCGCATCTGGGCGGGCATGACGGGAATCTGACCAGAGGGTGGAGCCAGGCTCCGCTAGCCGCATGGATCCAGGCGCCGGACCTACCTGTGAGCGTGTTGCCCCCCTTGTAGTGGAGGCCGTGCACGGCCGCCAGCACCTCCTCCCGGGTACGGAAGGAGTTCAGGTCCCATTCAGTCTGGGGGTCTCCACTGTACTGGGTCAGACCTGAGGAAAGCCGGGCCACTGGGCTGAGTTCTGAGCGCAGTGCCTCCCATGAGATTGTACAGGGCTGGAACCACAACCCAAGAGCTGCTGTTCTGCACACAGCCTGCCTGGGCCTCCGCCAGATAGCAGCCCCCTCCCCAGGGGGGGGGACAGCTGTGTGCAGGGCCCAGGGCTCCCACGGAGGAGCCACCAGATGGACCCGCGGGGCCAGAAAATCAGTTCAGCAACCCTGGTTTATACAGGGCATCAGCCCGGGGAGTCGTCCGCAGAACCCCACTCAGACCCCACGACTTCAGCTAGGAGGGATCTTCCTGGTTTGCTGCTGAGCACCAGGAGCCTGTGGTGTCCCCTGTCCCTCCTCTGGGGGAGCCAGCTACCCTCTGCTGGTAAGGAATTATGGGAACTAACCCCAGGGCAGGGCCAAAGCGGGAGCTGTACTCACCTACTTGAACTTTATCCGGCCCGATTTCAAAGGGCATGATGACACTGGCGAGGAAGTCTTTGACTTGCTGGAAGTGGCTGCGGCCGATGCTCCAGGACCCGTCCACCAGGAAGACCAGGTCAGCAGGCGTGGGGGGCGTGCAGCGGAACTGAGGGCCTGGGGCGGGTGGGAGGGGGGAAGAGGTGCGGGTGGGGCTGTGGCTTCCACAGGCCTAGAGCTGCAAGCTGCGCTGGGCCTGGCTGCAGACCCCCAGGACTGCCTCTCCTGCCCTGGATGCCAGGGCCCACTGAAGGGGGCGTGGCAAGTCTGAAAGACCCTTCCTGCAGCTCTGAGTCTGCCAGGAAGGCAGACCCTCCCTCCGAGGACCCTGTCTGATGAGGAGGCCAAGCTGTTGGGGTGATCCCACCCCATCTGGTCTTAGCCCCATGGCCAGAGCAGCCCACTCACCTGGCTTCTCTCTCCTTCTGGCCAGGGCCATGGTATGGCTCTGCTGCCCCAGGTCTGGGGGCAGCTGAGCAGGGTCCTGCACCCAAGAGCCCTGAGACCAGTTCTGCTCGAGCTGCTGCTGGCCTGCACCCAGCACTCCTGGGAGTGGGGAGTCACGGCTGCCACCTCCCGCCTCCCAGGCCCAGGCTGAGGGCTCCCAAGGGACCAGAGACCACTGGCCCCAGTGCCTGGGTTTGAGCGAATCTAGGAGCACAGCAGGCAAGCTTCAGTTAAAGCACTTCCTGGCTTCTTGGTGAGCAACAAGAGACGCTCCAGGTCACTCCCTCCCTCCCCAGCAACTTACTCTCACTCCGCTTGGACCCACCAAGAATGGGTGGGTCTTGGCGTGGGGCGAGGGTGACTCTGGGCTCAGGTGTCTGCTCAGAGTCTGGGGCCCCCATATGGGAGGGGGTGGGCTCTAGAGCTATCCCCGGTGGCCTCCGGCTGCTCCTGCCCAGGGAATTACTCTTCAGATCCTCGACTGCAGAGAGAGAGGGGCTGTCAGGATACCACCCTCCAGAGAGAGAGCTGGGCACCTGGGGGCTGGGCTCCCTTCCCCGGGAAAACACATCCCTAGGCTCTGTGGACATCCCTGCCCAGGACGTGGGCAGGGACATCGGGGGCAGGAAACAAGACCCCCTGGCACTTCATGGGTGAGGCGGGACAGGAACCCAGGCCCCAGCTCCAGCCCAGGGGTGTTCCATCCCTGTCCACCTGTGCTGGGGTCCAGGGGAGGACAACGGACTTACTCACGAACTCCCTCCGTGCCAGCAGGACAGGTCCGGAGCCAGTGAGCTCGAAGATCTGCAAGGTGTAGCCCTTGGAAGGGCTCAGGCCTCCCACGGTGGCCTTGGGGATCTTGGTGGTCAGCATCACTTCCTGCTCCGAGTCCCCTGGGGTGGAGGGTGGAGAGCTGTTGGGGCCACTGAGGTGGGTGCGCACATGTGTGCGTGTGTGCGTGGTGTATCATGCCAGCTTCCAACACCAGGCTCTTGGGCTTCCCAGACTTCAGAACCACGAGCTGAATAAGCTCCCATTGTTTATAATTTACCTAGACTGGTGTTCTGTTATCGCAGCAAAAAATGGACTAGGATATGAGCCGACAAATATGTGACTGACAACCAACTACAATAATGAAAAAAATTTTTTTTTTGTACTGGGGATGGAACCCAGGGACGTTCTACCTCTGAGCTACACCCCCAGCCCTTTTTATCATTATTATTATTAATTATTATTATTTCATTTTGAAACAGAGTCTCACTAAGTTGCTGAAACTGGCCTCAACCTGCAACCTCGCATCTTAGCCTCCCAAGGACTGGGATTACAGGATTACAGGTGTGCGTCACCATGGCTGGCGAAAATGTTTTATGAGACTTGATATAGACACAGAGCTAAGGTGGGTGAAAAGGGGATAAAGTAGATGAGGTGTTCTATGACTCTGGTGTTACCTGGGACAGGCGGCACAGCCCCAGGCACAGGAGATGTCCATACATCCAGGGTGTGTGCCATAGTCCCTAGAGTGGCCACCAGACAAAGGGTAAGTGAACATGGGGTTGCTATATGGTGAGGGACATAGAATCCTCATCCCACATCACCCAATCTTTGTTTTTCTTTGTGTGTGTGTGTGTGTGTGTGTGTGTGTGTGTGGTACTGGGGATTGAACCCAGGGGCATTCTACTTCTGAACTACAGCCCCAGCCCTATTTTATTTTTGAAGCAAGGTCTCACCAAGTTGCCGAGAGCCTCATTAAATAGCTGAGGCTAGCCGCGAACCTGCGATCCTCCTGTCTCAGCCTCCCAAGTACCGGGATTACAAGCATGCGCCACCACGTCCAGCTACCACTGACCAATCTTAACTTCTCAGATAAAGGACTACCTCCCACTGCCGTCAGTACCGCTGACAATGGCTCTTGCCAGCAAAAGTACTCAACTTTAATCAGACCCAATTCCCAGGATCTAACTGCCAATCTACGGGAGATCCAAGGCAGAGAGGGCCAGCTAGATGACACTGCAAACCCAGCACCTGGGGATCTTATTCTTTTACATGTGACTGCCAAGGAGAAGGGAGAGAAGAAAACCTTTGCTGATGGAAACTTACTCAAGGCACAGGAAGCGAATGAGATGCGTGCGCTCCTTTGGTATCCCAATTTAGACAAGTCGATTGCAAAGGATATTCATCAGACACACTAGAAAACCTGAACACAACTAAATATTTAATGACAGCTCTGAACCAGTTTTAATTTGGGGGCATACTAAGGTTCAGGGTTATTTTTGAGCCCTTTCAGTTGGAGAAACATACTAAAATATTTGTAGGCAGAACTATATGATTTGCTTTTAACATAATACAGCATATGGAGGAGTTGAGGAGAGAGACACAGAGCAATATTGGCCATATGCTGATAATTGTTTCAGCTAAATCTTGGAGCATGAGGCTTTCCTATGCTATGCTGTCTTCTTCAATATGTTTAATTTTTCCCACAAAAATTTCAGTTCAAAAGAAGTCAAGAATGCCAGGTGTGGTGTGCGCACCTGAAATTCCAGTACTTAGGAGACTGAGATGGGGATCAGAGTTTTGAGGCCAGCCTCAGCAACTTAATGAGACCCTCGAAAACTTAGCAAGACCACTCTTACCACACAATTGACCAATGCAAACTTTTTGAGAAGGTGAAAAACTATAGCAACCTCCTTGCTTCCTGTAGAATTGAACAACACTATTTTGAAGATCCTGGTGAAGGCAGGTTGTCTTAGAGTTACATGTTAATTTAGTTGTTACTGTTAAATGTAACTTTTGAAAACCTGTCACTTGAATGTTACAATAGATACTGGCATAGAATTTTAAGAACCAAAACCACATTTTTTTATATGATACTGAGGATTGAGCCCAGGGGCATTCTACCTCTGAGCTACACCCCCAGCCCTATTTTATTTTTATTTTGAAACAGGGTCTCACTAGGTTGATGAGAGTCTCACTACTTGCTGAGGCTATCCTCAAACCTACGATCCTCCTATCTCAGCCTCCCAAATACTGGGATAACAGGCATGCACCACCATACCTGGTTCCACCTTTTTTTTTTTAATTTCTCAACACAAATTATAAAATGTATGCTACGCATGTTCTTTATACTATTATTTGTGTACACATTACTTTTGAATTATTTCATTTCTATTGCACTCTATATCTTGAAATTTTTGTTTGTTTTTTAAGCATCTAAAAATAAAGTTTAAACAGCCATAAAGAAAAGACATAAAAGGTTGGAAAGGTAAATAAACTTGGCTTAATTTGAGCACTAGAAAACTATACCCAACAACTGCAGATTCCGTATACCTGCAAGGTCACATGGAGCATTTGCCAAAACTGCCAATAGGGTGGGCCAGAAAGCAAGTTACTTTTCAACAGATTAAAATCACATCATACATTTCTTTTTTTTGTGTGTGTGTGTGGTACCGGGGATTGAACCCAGGGGTGTTCTACCTCCGCGCTACACCCCCGGCCCTATTTTTTATACTTTATTTTGAAACCAGGTCTCACAAAGTTGCAGAGGACCTCACTAAGGAGAGAGAGAGAGAGAGAGAGAGAGAGAGAGAGAGAGAGAGAGAGAGAGAGAGAGAGAGAGAGAGAGAGCTGAGGCTGGCCGCGAACCCGGATCCTCTGGTCTCCGCCTCCCAAAGTACTGGGATTACAAGCGTGCGCCACCACGCCCGGCCCCACATCATACATTTCTCACCATAACACAATTAAGAAATCCAAAACCAAAAGTAAGTAGAAATCCCTCATGTATTCTATGGGACAAATACAAATATCACAATAAAAAGTAGTTGATATCTTATACTGAATAATAATGAAAATTAAATCCAAAGAGAGTAGAAGGAAATAGTAGAGATGAAATTAAAAAATAAAAATGAGCCAGGCATGGTGGTGCATGCTTGTAATCCCAGTACTTGGGAGGCTGAGACAGGAGGATTGCAGGTTCGAGGACAGCCTCAGTAACTTAGTGAGGCCCTATGCAACTTGAGACCCTATTTCAAAATAAAAAATAAAATAGGGCTGGGGTTGTAGCTCAGGCATAGAATGTCCCTGGATTTGATCCCCAGTACCACACACAGAAAAAAAGAGGAGCTCAACAAAGCCAAAAGGTATTTTATTAAAAGACTAATAAAGAGCCAGGCATGGTGGTGCATACTTGTAACCCCATTACTTGGGAGGCTAAGACAGAAGGATCTTACAGGTTCAAGGCCAGCCTCAGCAACTTAGCAATGTCCTCTGCAATTTAGTGAGACCCTGTTTCAAAATAAAAAGTAAAATAGGGCTGGGGGTGTAGCTTAGAGGCAGAAGGCCCCTGGGTTCAATCTTAGCACCACACAATAGATGATAGATAGATAGATGATAGATAGATAGATAGGTAGATAGATAGATAGATAGATGATAGGTAGATAGATGAAAGATAGATAGATAGATAGATAGATAGATAGATGATAGATGATAGAAAAAAGACTAATAGAGTAAATGAGCCTCTAGTTTGAGTGTTGAAAAAATAGTCAAATAATCAATAACCAGAGTGCAAGGGACTATAACTACAGACCCCACAGACATTTAAAATGTCAGGATTATATGAACAATTTATGCCAAGTCACCCAAAAACCTAGACGAAATACAAATTCCTAGGAAAAACCAACTTAACCAAAACTGACAAGAAAAAAATAGGAGATCTGAATAGTCCTCTGTCCGTTAAAGACATTGAATCTATTATTTAAGACTTTACATGCACAGACTAGGCGCAGAACTCTTCCCCTGTGAATTCTCACAAATATTCAAGAAAGAAATACCACCAGCATTACACAGCCTCTTCCAGTAAACAGAGCGGAACCTCCCTGCCTCGTGCTACGGGGCCTGCGGAAACTGATACCAAAACTTAGCAAGGACTTTCTGAGAAAGGGTAGTTACTCATGAGTATTCTCTGTGAACATAAGTTTAAAGATCGTGGGCAAAATATCTGCAAAGCAATTCAACAGTTGATAAAGGGGGTAACACAACATAAAAGTTAGCTTGAAGCTGGGCATGGCGGCACACGCCTGTCACCCCAGTACTTGGGAGACTGAGAAAAGAGGATTGTAGGTTCAAGGACAGCCTCAGCAACTTAGTGAGACCCTGTTTCATAATTTAAAAAAGGGCTGGGGGTGTAGCTCAGAGGTAGAATGCCTCTGGGTTCCATCCCCAGTACCACCAAAAAAATTATACATATATATATATTAGCTTGGAGCGCTTGTGGTCTGGGCCTGGGCTGAGCCTTCCAGGCATCATCCTGGCCTCTACCTGTGACTCAAGGGTGACAGTGTGGGACCAGGTACTCTCCCATTAGTTCAGTTCCCTTTGCTAGGTACAGAGTCCAGGCCATTCTGAAAGCCCTCAGCACACACATGCTCGCACCTTCTGCATGTGCTGTGTGCTGAGGGTGTAGGGACATAGAGGCCTGTTCTCTTTGTTTCCCTGTCCTCGTGTGAGTGAGGCTGACAGACAGGTAAGGAACACAGAAGTAACGGAGACTGTATTTGGTGGTGACAGCCCCGCTGAGCGGAGCACAGGAGCACCATGCCCACCACCCTAACAAGGGGAAGGAGGAGCTGGCCCTTACCTGCCATGGGCTTCACCTGCACCAGGTAGCCAAGGCCACTCCCCTCCAACTCTCTCCACTTCATCTGCAGCCGATCCTCTGGCAGCACGGCCAGCCTCAGGTGGCTGCTCACTGTGGAGACGGGATGGAGTGATGGGGACCCCAGTAACCAACCAACTTCCTCCTCTACCCCAGCTTGCTCCAGGGGGACTTGGAGGAAGAGCCCTGCCTGAGGCTGACAGCCCAGCCCTCCTCGGGGCCCTCAGTGCCACAGCGAGGCTGGGAGCTTCAGCGGGAGGGAGTCTAGTCCCTCCCAAGGATGTCCCTCACTCGCGGTGGCACTCAGGAGGGCAGCGACAACCCTGTGGTGACCAGAGGTGCCAGGGATACAGTGGCTGCTGACCGCCCAGGCCTTGGCAGCTGCCTGGGACTCCCAGTAGCCAGCAGGAGCCGTAGGAGAAGCAGATGTGCCGCTCCAGACCCCCTGCCGCCACGGCCTGGCAGGTGACATGTCCTTGGGGGACGGGCTGGGAAATTTGGCCTGGAAGCACGGGAGTGTGATGGTCCTGTCTGCCTTTGTGTGTCTGTGCATCTGTGTACATCTGTGTGCATGCACATGGGTGCACCACCTCAGCCCTTGTGCTGGGGGGACCTCCTGCTGTGGCTGGGGGGGGGGTGCCCACGGCCAGCTGGGAGGAAGCAGGAGCAGTGGGGCCTGGTCCCACCTCCCAGGAAGCTTCTGGGCTCTGTGGAGAGGGCAGCTATTTTTGGAAAATGGGGACAAAGGTGGGCCTCTTCTGGCTGCCCCGCTGCACCCTGGGGTGCAGGGAGACAGGCAGGGTCTGGGGCGCCCAGGGCAGATACAATGACCCATTCAGACAGGGAGCAGCTGAGCTGGTCTCCGGATGGGGCCGAGAGGCCCGGGCGCCCTGGAAGCATCCTGATGAAAGGCAGGAATGTGTGGGTCGAGTTAGGGGCTCTGGAAAGCCAGCTGTGTGCAGGGCCATTCCTGTCCATGAAGAGCCCTCTGTCTCTCCACTCTGCCACCCACATGTCGGGGGGCCCTCCGAGCTTCCATCCCAGGACAGCACCAAGGCCAGGGGTGGCGGGTGGGGAGGGCCCACTGAGGCGCAAGGCGCACACTCCCCTCTCCAATCGCAGCAACATCTCACCTGGGCGATAGGGACTGTGGCCCCACCCTCCAGGTAGCCTTTGCGCCCCAGGTCACGCCCTGCAGGGCCCCTGTGGGTGTGGTGCTGGCCCCACCCTGGGCAGAGCAGCAGGCCTGCCTTTGCTTGAGCACACATCGTTTCTGCAGACGCACACAGGACTCGCTCACAGTGGCAACTAAGGTTTGATTCTAATGGAAATCTCAGCCCCTGGCCCCACCCAGGCTTGTCCTGTCTGAGTAGAGGGAGCCCAGAGACCCACCCACATGAGAGACCAGGTTGGGGACAGAGAAGCCTGTGGGCTCCGGGTCAGACCTGGGCCCAAGTGGCCCCACAGCTCTGCGGGTGGCGCAGTGGGAAGCGGGGTTCTCAGCCCAGACAACGTCAGACCTTGGTTGTAACTCAGGACACACAGATTCAGATAGGGGTGAGGTGCCACCAAGAATAAAAACTGCTCTGTGGGAGCTGGGATGTGCCAGGCAGGGCTGCATCACCCAGCCCAGGAGGCAAGTTCCTGGCAGAAACTCACTTTTTTGTTTTTGTTTTTGTTTTTTTGCGGTACCGGGGATGGAACCCAGGGGCGTTCTACCTCCGAGTTACACCCCCAGCCCTATTTTTTATACTTTATTTTGAAACCGGGTCTCACAAAGTTGCAGAGGGCCTCACTAAGTAGCTGAGGCTGGCCGCAAACCCGGATCCTCCGGTCTCCACCTCCCAAATACTAGGATTACAGAAACTCACTTCTAAGAACCCACCTGAGCCAGTATTTCTTTCCAGGGAGGAGCCCCAGCACGGACCTTCCCCATCATTACCACCAGGGGGCACAGAAGACACTGGGAGGGAGAATGACTGGAGGGCCAAAGAGGTGGGGCCAGATAGAGGCGCCCCTGCCCCTATCCTGCCCAGGAGGG
The DNA here is from genome assembly GCA_004027185.1 of Glis glis. Lineage (NCBI taxonomy): Eukaryota > Metazoa > Chordata > Mammalia > Rodentia > Gliridae > Glis > Glis glis. The sequence goes on from PVJS01006281.1 coordinate 25,916, forward strand.
CCCAGGGACCTTGCCGGAGGGACAGGCAGATGGGAGCCACTCTCTGGGGAGGGAAGGGGCAAGGGAGCCTTTCTCTTTACTCCAGATGTGTGCTGTCTGAAAATCTATATTGAAAGGCGTTTGTGGAATAACTAAGCAACACACTAATGTGATAGAGAATTAAACATACAGTATGTCCATAACTTCTTTTAAAAATCAGAAACCGAAGATGCACAAGCATCCCTGAGGCACGATGGGAAGATGGTGTGGCCAAGGGTGGAGCTGAGTGAGCACTGCCATGAGCGCTTGCATGCGTGGTCAGCAGCTCTCAGCTAAGCAGGCGGTGAAGCAGGGAGGTGCGTGGCTGTCAGGGAAGAGCCCACGGCAGAGGTCCCCAGGAGCCCTTACCTTGTCCTGGCCCATGCGCCAGGGCAGTGCCCAGCCACAGGCAGACGTAGAAGCGGAGGTGCAGGTGGACTCGGGGGCTCGTCATGGCGTGCAGCCTGGGGAGGAGAGGCCACAGTCCTTCACCACCACAAGGCCAGCACTGCTCTGCTGTGGCCCTGTGGGCACACTGGCCACACACAGGTTTGTGGAGCCAGAGGCCTGCGACCCATCGCCATGGGAATGCTATACCAGTCACCAAAGCTGAGGATCCGAGGACAGAACTGGGGCCACCCTGGGGGCTCCCCACTCCCCTACATCCACATCGAGGTGGATGCACACAGCTGGGGGGCCTCTGAGAGTGACAACGGGACCTTGAGCTCCCAGCCACCCCTTGCCCAGCACCGGTGGAGGCTGGAACAGGCTGTGGACAGACGCTGGGGTCAATGTCTGATTGTTGGACACATGTAGAGTCCCTGCCAGCCCCAGCCCCACCCAGGACAGAGGGACACCTGGACCTGGCCAAGGTGAGGGAGAGCAGTAGTGGGCAGGTCTGGGGAGCATGTGTCAGGATGCAGGTGCGTGTGCTGAGGCCCTGCTCAAGGGGTTGGGAGTCAAGGGCAGATGTAGGATGCTCAGAGTGCTGATGGAAACAGGAGACGGTGACCTAGTGGCTACAGCCCAGAGACGCCACTTGGAGAGGCTGGGGGGAGAAGGGCACTAACATGACCTGGTCTGGAACGTGTGGGCTTTGAGGTGACCCGAATCCTCCACCTGCCCCTAAGCCTGAAGGAAAAACACCGCATTGACTGGGCTGGCCTGCAGACGAGGTCCCTGATCACTGGCGCACACTGGGTCTCCACCCAGGGCACCATTTCTGACCTTCAGGAGAACAGAGAGCTCCCTGCTGGGCCCCCATGCCTCTCTGTGCCGAGGTAGGGGCAGGTAGCAGTGCAACCCACCACCCCCAGAGTAAGGCTCCGGGGTCCTCCTCCAGGCTTCTGACTGACCCACACCTACCCAGCTGAACAGAACCCCCACACACATACACTGCAAACCCCACCCTGTATGTGCTCAGGGGCACCTGCACAGGAGGCCGGCCCCTCCTTGAGGGGAAGGCTGTGGATAATACTGCCCTGCCCCACAGGATCAAGGCCCCCAGTACTGGCCCAGCAATGAGCAATCTACATGGGAAACCCAGACACTGGAGGCCTGAAGGGGAGACACATATGGTCCCATCTGTCCACAAAGGCCCCAAGTGGCCAGCCCTCAGCTCTCCCAGACCCTCTCAATCCACACCCCACCCCAGGGCCACACGAGCCCCTCTCTGCTGGACATCTGTCCTACTTGGCACTGGGTGCTGTCTAAAACCCCCATGGGGGTAGTGGGAGCCGGGGGCAGCCCAGGTCTCCCCACTGCACCTGGTCCTGCTGCCCACCCTTCCTCAGTTTGCAGACATAAGTGGATACCCGGTGCCCCCCACCCTAGGCTGCAGGCCCATCACCAACCTCCTCCTGCTCCAAGGACAGCACCCCTCACTCCCCAGGGCTTGCTGGTCCATTCTGGTCCGGCTGTGGCCACAGGAAGGATGGGGCTTATAAAAGGCCTGCTCCTCCAACGTCACTGTCCTGTCCCACCCCTCAGTCACCTCCCCTCCCCTCCGTCTGCCTCTGCCTGGGGCATCTCTCCAAGGAGACACAGTGGTTCCAGCACAAAGAACTCATATACAAGGGCAGAGACCCCACCAGGGGGCAGCAAGGGCCAAGCGCCTTTATTCCTCATCCCAGCGGGTCTGTCCCTCAAAGAAGGGCTCATGAGGAAGGCCACTTGGGGACAAAGGCCACCATGTGTGGCCCTGGGCACTGGACACCAGGGCTCTGGCAGCCTCCCTGGAGGGAGCAGGCTAGAGCAGCACTTGGACCCCATGCTGCCACTAAAGGAAGGGCCACACTCCTCCTGTATGCTCCCAGGACCCCAAACACAGCATTCCCCAGGCTCAGGCCCATGTCCACACCACCTCCACCCAGGACACTCTGCACTGTCCACTTCCCCAAGACCCTTCACTCTGCACCGCCCTGAGCGAAGCCCTCCAATCACCCTGATGGCTCCCTGGAGGCCAGCCCCAGTGACCAATGTTTAGGCAGGCACCCAGGCCTGGAAAACAGGCCCTCCCACCCACCCCAACCTGGCTGCCTGCAGGCCCTGCATGGACCCTCCCCCTCACAGGCTCCACCCACCCAGCCTAGCCCAGGAGCCCAAGGCTGGAGGCTGTACTTGGCCCTCCCTACTGGGTTGCCCTGGGGACAGGTGGGGACCCACATTCCACTGGGCCACGAGATGCCCATGTCTGTGTTAATAGTAGCTGCTGGGGCCCCCTGAGGTCCTCTTTACTGAGCTGGACCCCTGCCCCTCAGGCCTGGGGGCCTGGCTGCTAACTTACAGCAGCCTATCCCAAGCTGCCCACCATGACTGACCTGTGCAAAAGAAGAAAAGCCTGGCCTACAGCACAGCCCATTCCCAATGGCCCACTGAGAGCGTCCACGTCCCCATCCCAGCCTCTACTTGTAAGGGCCCACCCAGGCCCCAGGCTCTGAGCCCTGGCTGCAGCCAGCTGAGGTGCCAGGTCGAGTGCAGCCACTGCTCACGGGTACCTGGTAATGGGTGTCCACGTGCACAGCATGCATGTGAGCTGGCACCTGGGCATCCCCAAACACTCCTGGCCACCCTGAGGCAGTTGATTCCAGAACCTCTATCAGGCTTCTAGCCAAGGTCACTCTCTGGCGTCAGGGCACACGGGCTGGGATAGAGGGCAAAGGCAGAGACCAGGACAATCTTTCTGCCACCTACCACCAATGGGATTTGGAGCATGGTCCAGGAGAGGCTGCCTACCCATCCAGGCAGAGGGCCACTGGACATCCCTCCTCCCGTCCTCCTTTCCCCATTACCCAGGCCGTCTGGCCACAGAGGAGCCGCTGCGCAGCCCCTCGCTGGGCCACCATGTCCCCAGGGCTCACTCCCTGGAGGGACCACCTCAGAGTACCCTGGACCTCCCAGGGTAGGGAGACAGTGGGCCTCTCTGTGCATCCCCTGTGAGGCCTAGGAGCACCTGCATCCCTGCCTGGCTCCTGTCTACCCACACCCACGTAGGAAGTTAACCTTCAGAGATCAGAGGTCCCGTGTTCCCATGTGCTTAACTAGGACGCTGCTTGGTCAGTGCCTCACCTACAGAAGAGATCAGCCAGTGCCCCCCACACCCCATCCTGGGCCCATCTGCTCTGCTGTGAGGGGTCCTGGATGCAGTTAGAGTTAAAGAGACCTCCCCTTTGGAAGGAGTCTCAAAACACGTGGTCCCTCTACTAACTGCAGGAAGCATCAGAGGGGACTAGGCAGCCGGGGCAATTTCATCCTCCCCCTCAGGCTACCCCCTCCTCGTGGGGGGGTCCAAGCACTAAGGACAAGCCCCTGAAGGGGACAGGGCACATGCTGGGGAGTCAAGTCTTGTCCAGACATCCATGCCCAGCACTTCTCATACTTGGTTCCCCTGAGCTTTTTACTATGACCTTTTGTGGTTCTCATCTGCCCTGTGGCTTTTCAGCCTGAGCCCCTGACCCCAACTAACTGCAGCAGACTGCTCCTTCAGTGACAGTCCCGGCCCCACCCCTCTCCTCCCTAGCTCAGGAATGTCCTGGAACTGGACAGTATGCCCACCCAAGGACTAAGCAGCCAGGAGGGCGCCCCAGATCGAAGGCCCGTTCGTTCCTCAGGTGGCCGGGAACCCCTGGTGGGTCAAGCGCAGGAACAGAAGCCCAGGCAGCTCGAGAGCGCTGTGAGGAGCACAGCAGCGGCAGGCGGGCAAGCACGGCACACAGACCACACAAGGAGCACCAGGTGCATGCACTGCTGGTCAAACTGAAGGTCAGACAGGGGTGGTGGGTGCAAGGAGTCGAGGCCCGACGCCCCCCACCCCAGCCATGCCCGCAACAGTCATCGGGTCCAGAGGGAAGAGTTGTCAGGCCAACACTGCTGGCATCACAGTGTTCCACAAAGTCTATGGAGCTGGTGCCACACTCGCTTCACACGGTCCAACAGGCTCGAAGCCCGTGCAGGCTCCAGGGAAGTCAGTCAGTGAGACCCCAGGGCCAGAGCAAGAGAAGCCGGGCCTGGCGCAGGAGGAATGAAGCCACAGGTGCAGCCCGACGAGCTGGCAGGGCCAGCCGTAGACCGCCGCGTCTCCACCCTCCAGGTCCCCGGGCTGGCAGGAAGTAGCCGCTGCAGACACCATGAGGTGAAATGCCTGCCGACTGGCAATCTCTGCCGGGAGAAGGGTCTCCAGGGAGGCAGCTGCTCCTGAGCCTGGACGGCAGTCCTGCAGCACCGCCTGCCTTCTCGCCAGGCTCTCCCTGATCAGGCTCCCTGCAACAGGCCAGGGAGGGGCAGACATGCTGAGCCTGTGCCCCCAGGCCCACTTGGCTCTCATTTCTGAGCTGTCCAGAACACTCCAGGATGACCAAGTTCAAGTGGTGAGACCAGCTCCGGTGTGAGGGTGGGCCAGAGCGCGGCGGAGGGTTTGTCCGGTGTAACTGGGGGCGGGACAGGGCCAATGCAGGAATGTCGGAGGTCATGACGGCGAGTTTCACAGCACAGGCCACAGGGAGGCGTGGACTCAGAGGTGGAGGTTGGATGGCAGTGCGAGCTCCGGTATTGCTTCCGGCGTTACGAGTTAAGACTCCAGGCATCTTCTTCAAAAAGAAAAAAGAACTAGAGCAAACCTTTGAAGATAAAAGACATTTCGACAAAAGTGGACGCCTGGCACTGCTGACAGCATAGCACGTGGCTGCGGTCCTGGCTATGCCCAGGCCCGCCTCCTGCAGCAGCAGACCCTGCCCTCAAACGTGCCTGGACCCAACACCAGGAGCCCGGAAGGGCTGCACAGAGAGCCCACGGGGCAGGTGTGGCAGGCATGCCCCACAGGGCTGGAGCCCCATGCCAGGCAGGAGGCACCACCTGGAGCCGGGCCTGCAGCCATTCGTGCTGCGGCTGCTGTATCTTGGGTCAGGTGGAAGGAAGAACTAGGACGAGGGCAAAGTGCAAACACGCATTCACCCCAGAGGGGCAGGGGCTGGCAGGGCAGTGGGGCCCTACCAGTTCTGGTTGTCCCAGCCATCATCGGTAGCCACAGGGGGCGCTGCCCTCTTGGCGGCCTTGGCCCTGCCCTCCCCGCCGGCCGCCTCCCAGCTCTCCCAGCCGTCGCTGTTGCTGTTCTTGTTAGACGCGGAGCCTGAGCCCCATACATCCCAGCTGTCCGAGCTCCTCCTCCCTGTGGAGGCGTCCGCACAGGTCCAGCTGTCGCTGCTCGGGGACTTGGCCTTGGGGGGCTCGGTGTTCCCAAAGGTCTCCCAGAAGCTCTGGTCTATGGCGCTGCTCTGGAAGTTGTCCCCGCTGCTGTTCTGGTAGCTCTGGCTCTCCAAAGGCCTTTACAGAGAGAGGGAGGAATACTCAATAGTTGTGACAAAACCAGCAAGGGTCCTCAGGCTGCCCAGCCTGCTCAGGCCTCAGGACCTAGAGAACCGAGACCCAGCACTCCACAGGTCCAGCCCAGAAAGGACTGAGAGCCCAGACTCCGTCAGTCACCCCGACCGGAGGCTGTTTACCAAACGGCACATCAGGAAGGAAGAGTGTGGCCTTCCGCTCGAGAGGGCCATGGGTGTCAGGGTGAGAAAGCAGTGCACCGGGCCTCTAGCAGAGGCCCCCAAGTACAGCCAGTGCAGAGGCAGGTCCTGGCCCAGCCACCAACTGCCGCTCAGACCACCCGTGGAAGAGCCCAAGAGAAGAGGGGCCAGGGAAGGACGGTGGGACGCAGTCCCTGGGTGGGCACAGCGTACCTATCTGAGGGATCCTCTGCTTTCCCAGAGAAGAAGGTAGTGACATCCCGCCATCCCTTACTGCCAACTCCCTGGACCTGGAAGAAGATAGGAAAAGAAGGTAGCCAGGGCCCACTCTGCACAGCACGGTGGCTCCAGAGGCCTGACACAAACACAATTGTGCACTGTCCTGTTGAGAAGACAAAACCAAGAAATCACACATACAGAGCCCCGTGCACACACCACCGCGCTCAGTGCACAGCACAGCCACTGCTTGGTTCTCTTCTTTTCTTTCTTTTTTGTGGTACTGGGGATTGAACCCAGGGGCATTCTATGTCTGAGCTACACCCCAAGCCTTATTTTTTTTTTAAACTGAGCCTCACTAAGTTGCTGAGTCTGGCCTCAAAGCTGGGCTCTTGTCTCAGCCTCCCAAGTACTGACTGGGATTACAGCTGTGTGCCACCATACTCGCTGCTTGGTTTTCTGCACGCTGTGTACACTAGCATCCTCATGGTGCATCCTACCCCAGGCTACCTGCTGTTGGAGGCGGGACCTTGTGTGGAGAGTTGAGGCCGCGGCCTTCACAAGCTCACACTCAACACTGTGAGGAGCCGTGAGCAGCAGGTGACGGCCAGCTGGACTTTTTTATCACGGTGAACAGAAGGTCCCCAGTGGGCTTCTCTGCTCCCAAGGCACCTCATGCTGGGAAACACAACGACACACACACGCCCTGAACATGCTCTGTGGAAGCCACAGGCTGGCAGCAGCTAGCGGCGACATGGGCACTTACCCAGGGAAGGCCCAACGGCAGCAGGGAAAGGAGAGGAGAAGCAAAGTTAGTGGCTGACAGGTCCCCACCAGTCAAGCTGTTTCCATATTCCTCAAGCCCTCGGGCAGCTGGAAGTCAGCGGCCACTGCAAGGCCAGCCACAGTCTGCGTGGGGCCTGAAGCACCCGGGCCTCTTCCCTGTAATGGGTGCCCGGTGCCAGGGCATGGAATATGGAGACTGGCTTCAGCCACGCCCACACACCAGGTGGGCCTGCCCTACCTTGGACGCCAGCTGAGAGACCCCACTGGACACATCATCAAAAATCCTTCCCTCCTTCACCTGCGCAGATTCAAAGGACAGCATTAGGGGGACTAAAATTTCAGGGGAGAGAGGGCTACCAACATTAGGTCACCTGGAACCCCTGCCAGGGAGACACCTGTCACAACAATCTGCCCGAAAGACCTGCCATGACACCAGTGATGGACTGTGGCCTCCCAAGACCTCATCACTACAAGGACCCTGTGCTTCCCCAGACAAGCATCTCCTGCTTGAGCCACCTGCGTGCTGCCGGGCGCCTCTCTCCTCTGACGGGCTGGCACTGTGCCCTGTGGCGGGGCCACTGGGTGTGAGGCAGAGGGGAGGGCCAACCTGGGGACTGACTGAGCTGAATGGGGCTCGGGGAACTGGGGCTGCCTGGGTCAGAGGCTAAGGGTAGAGGCTGGTCTACCCTTGCTGGTCCAAGAACACGGGTGGTCTGAAGCCCCCCACCCCACCAACTACCCCTAGAAACCAAGTGCCTGGGGACATGGCGAGCGCCTCAGCCACCAGGGCTGCCCATACCTTCTCCTGCGCAGGCTTGAGGACGTTCTCGTTCAGGCTGTGGCCCAGCTCCGAAGCCTGTAGGGAGGGACACTGTGAGCTCCAGCGCAGTGACATTCGCCACAGGACGGGCCAGCACAGAGCAACACAGCAGAGAGCAGCAGCACGAGCTTTGCCAACAGGAGGGAAGGCAGCGGGAAGTGGCACACTGAGGGTGAGCACGGGGCACCAGGATGGGGGGCACTCTGGAAGGATGAAGGGCGCCCCTAGGGCCCTCCCTCACTCTCACTCGCTCGCTCCTAGGAACAAGCCTCCTTGAGCCCACGCCCCTGTCCACGAGGACAGCAAGCCAGGCAGTGACCCCAGCTGCCTGCGGGGGCCTCTCCCTCCTCTCCCAGGAGCAGACACCGAGGACCTCCTGGAGGCAAGGGGAGGCCCCGCTGAGCAAGGGAAGAAGCCACTGGGGAGGAGGCGGCAGCCAAGAGGCCGGGAGCTGAGGGGATGCGGTGTGCTCCTACCTCAAGGCTGGGCAAAGCACAGACCAAAGATTTTACAGGGAATAACGCCATCTTATAGGAAGGATCCTCCCCAGCAGGGTGAGATTTCATGGATTGTCTGGGTTGGGGTAACTGAACCATCAAATGAAAACCTTGGCGAGCAGCCCCATTTTCCGCCCCCCCCCAGGCCCAACCAGTGTGCCTTGCTTGGGCAGCATGGGCTCAGGATCCTGGGGGAGCCTCAGGCCACCTCCAGCCTGGCAGGCCAGGGAGAAGGGATAAGCGCAGCGCACGGGGACACAAGCACACGGGACGGGCACGCCAGAGCAAAGCAGGTCCTCAGCAGACGTGGGCGGCATGCACCAGCAGACACGGGGCTTTACCGGCTCTGGCTGCTGCTTGTGACCCCAAAACTTGACCAAGGCGGCAGGGAGGCGGGTTAGCAGAAAGAGAGAGCAAGGTGGTTGGAGCAGGATTTAGCAACACCCACGCAGCGGCTTGAGAAACACCCCTTAGCTGAACTGTTCTGACGGTATTACTGGGGTGGGCCGTCACCACACCTCGAACCAGCCTGCTCCAGGCCCTTCCTTGCAATGAATGCTTTTCTGCTCCAAACTCACCACATTCCAGAATTTGCGAGAGTGACTCTCAGGAGTCAGACACAGAGGCTCCAAGACAAAGCCAGGGCAGGCAACTAGGGTGTGCGGGGCAAGAGGAGACCCTGAGAGATGGGCGTGCCCATGGGCAATGAGTGCTGCAGGCCGCAGGGGGAAGAGGCCTCAAGAGAATTGGCCTCCCTCTAGGACATGAGGGCAGGCCCTAGAAATGCACCATACAACTGTGCAGGACAGCCCAGACCAGAGGCCTGAGCACCTCGTGGAATCCTGCTGGGGCTATACCAAGTTCTGAAGATAAAAGAAACACACAGCTTGAGACTGCCACAGCCTGCCACAGCCTGCAACAGCGTGCACCAACCGGGACAGAAACCAGGCTACTTCCCAGGGCTCAGGCTGCACCTATGGCCACAGTTATGCTCCTCCCAGATGAGGAGCCCAAGGCCAAATGGCCACACACCAGATGGTCCAGCTCCTTCCCAACCAAGGAGGCTGGCCACACAGCAGCCTCGCACCTGCACCAGCTGCCAGTGGGTGGGATCCCTAAGGCAGCCTCCTGCTCACCTAGCTAAACTGCACAGGCACTGAGGCGGCCACACTGACGTGTATTCCTCTGCATTAGGACCCTTGGGTCCCAGGTGTATGGCCCAGGAAGCTTCCGGATGCTGCATGTGATGTCACAGACCTACATCACAGAGTGTTTCAAAATTCTAAAATTCCTCTTACCTTTTGACTTGCTTGGGATCCAAATTTTGTAGCCTAAAAGGAAAAACAAAGACCGAGCTTTTTAATCAGTCTCACCCCCTAGGTTAAGCCCTAGGCTTCATTCCTGCAGAGCCCAGATGGGCTCGGCTCCAGGACCCCTCCTGATGGCCACCCAGGCTGCCAGCATCAAGCTAGCAGCAGCCCTGAGGTGCCCAGAAGAGCTGCAGGGGGGCCTGGCTTAGCACAAACACCAGATCCTTACTGGAGGGGGCAGCCCCACACACTGCCAGGGGATGGGGGCACTCCTGGGCTGCGCCCCGGTTGGGAAGCAACAGGACCAACTCCACCCTCCAGACTGTGGGAGCCAGGCCCAGCAGCTACCCAACACTGTCTCCAGTGGCCCTTCCCGCTGCCCAGCCCCCATCTGTCCAATGTGGGCAGAGCTCAGTACCCAGCATGTCCAGGCACATGACTACCCAGTACCCCAACCGCTGACACTTGAGGAAAGAAGGAAAAGGCCTGGCCACAGACACCCAGGCCGGAAGGCACCCGGGCCTTCCCTGGCCTCAGCTCTGCCCTTTCCAACAGGACTCTGAAGACCCAGAGGCAAGAACTTGGGGACAAGGTACCCAGAACCTGTGACTTGGGCAGGGCGGGGCCTGGGGGTCAGTCAGTCACGTTTGCCTCCCACTCTCATGAAGGCAAGTCAACCTCTGCAGGCAGCTTGTCCCCAACACACAGAGGAACACCTGTGACTACAGCAGCAGGGACTCTTGGGTCATCCTACAGCTGCCAAGGCCGGGGCCTCTCTGCTGGGGGCCTGAAGCCAGTGGGAGAAGGGTGCCCGGTGGTCAGAGCCCCAGGCCCTGTCTCCCAGGTTCCTGGGCCACACGCATCCCAAGCTACTCACGCCCTCCTTAGCTGCAGAGGCGAACTTGCTCGCGCCAGTGGTGAAGCTGCTCCAGCCCTGAGGAGGCAACAGAGAACAGCCACATCACGGCTCCATGCCGGCTGCGCAGAGGGCTCCAGAGGGTGCCTGAGCATCTCTGCAATTCCTGCACTTAGGAAGGAAGGGGACGAGGCTCCTGGACACCACAGCACTCCCCCCCGCCCCACCTGGCCGGCTACAGCATTCAGCACACGTGGGAATGGCCTAACACAGAAGGACTCGAGGGACCAACCAGCCCACAGGGGAGGTGCCAGCCCACAGCCACAGAGGCGCCAGGCATCTGCCAAGCTCACGCCTGGTTCTCTCCTCACTCCATCCTGCCTCCCAGAGGAGTAGATAGTGGGGAAGGCAGGGATCACAGGCTTAGTCTAAGTATGAAGTTGTTTAATCTTAAGCCTTCCAAGTTAAATTAAAGCTATTTGAAAATAGAAAGGCCCCATGCCAGGTGTGGTACTGCACGCATGTAATCCCAGTACTTGGGAAGCAGAGACAGGAGGATCACAGGTTCAAGGCCAACTTAAACCACATTTTATCCCCCAGAACTGGGGATGGAACCCAGGGGCATTCTACCTCCGAGTTACATCCCCAGCCCTATTTTTTATTCTTTATTTTGAAACAGGGTCTCACTAAGTTGCGGAGGGCCTCACTAAGTAGCTGAGGCTGGCCACAAACCTGGATTCTCCGATCTCAGCCTCCCAAGTACTGGGATTACAAGCATGCGCCACCACACCCAGCTTAAACCACGTTTTAAAAGAACATGTCACAGAAGGTAAGGGAGAGAGGCTTCCAATCAGACCAAACAAAGAGCAGTTCCTTGCAGGACTGCCACACTGCCCAGGACAGGGTCCGCCACATCTGTGGCACTGGACAGCTCCTTTTGGCTATGTCCGCACAGGAGGCACTCTGCAGGGCCTGGATGTCCTCACCGAGTACAGGGACGACATGGCGTTGTTGAGGAAGTCATCTTCTTTCTTCTGAGGGGGCACCGTGTTCCCAAACCCCACGTAGCGATTCTCCTGGGCCCTGCGAGTGAAGCACATATAGGCAGCAGCCACTGGCATGAACCCTGCTATTCCTGAACGGCCGAGACCCTGGGCCTCTGAAGGACATGCTGATCCCCCACCCCTGCACCCCAACAGGCGGTAGCAAGCTAGTCAATCACACTTAAAAGTCCCTCGTGCCATGCTGCCTGAGGGTCCCCAGTAAGACCCAAACCCCAATAATTAAGGTTACTGGAAGAAGAATCAAAATAACTTAATCTGGGTAAAATTCATTCACAGGTCAGGCAGATTCCAGAAAGAAAATGTAGCAGTTTTTCTTCTAAGTAGTAAGTTTTCTCTACACTCAAGCTCGCCACAGCTGGACCCTCTGACTCTGCACACAGAAAAAGCAGGCCCAGTCCACCCCTGGGGAGCACCCTGACTGCAGGGCCCCTGGTGTGGGCGGCCTCACCCTTGGTAGGAGCCTAGATCGTCACTCAGCCAGTCTTCGAAAGCCTTGTCCGCGGAGGCGGTCATGTTCTGTGGCTGGCCAGAGGGTCTGAAATCGAGAGTCAAAGGTCAGTGAGCCAGCACTGGGCAGAGCGGGCTGCAGAGGCCCGCAGTACCTCAGGTGGTCCCAGCACCACCAACTGGAACCACGTGATCTATGAGAAGGGGCCCTCACACCTGGAAAGCAGTGTCAGGCTGGCCTCTAGCTCTGCCCCACAGGATGCTCGGCCTCAGCTACTGAAACCCCAGCCACACCCAGACCCCCAGCTCTCAGAAGTGGCCGATGGCAGGCCCTGTGCTGGCTGGGAAAGGCCGGGAGGGTCCAGGGTCAGAAAACAAACAAGGTCAGTTGCTAGGACCTTCTGACCAGGTCCTACAGGGAGGCAGGACACGGGGGCGGCACTCAGAGGGCCTGGGAGCCTCCTGTGGATTGCCCATCCTGCACCAGCCTCTGCACCGGACACTCCCTACAGTAGGACAGGAGTCTACTGCACAGGCCCGTGCCATCACAGGACCTGGCCCACGGGACAATGGCACCTGTCACAGGGAGTGACCGTGCACCCGGGAAACACTACCCCCCCAGCACACCACACCATCCGTGTGGCTACACAATACACCTGGAAGAAGACATGCTGGGCCTACTCGAGGTGGGGAGATGCTCCCATTTACTTTAGACCTATCTTCGTTGGGTGAATATTTACTAAAAGCTTACACAATTTCAGTAATTTTTAAAAGTCTAACTTTCAGGAATAGCTTGCAGTTGGAGCTGTTTCATGACAGTGGGGAAAGTAAGGTTCTACGGGATCCTGGGCTATGGCTAGGACCAGGGTCTAGCTGAGAACAGGGCTGAGGCCCAACCAGCAGGCCAGAGGAGAAGCTACCGGTGGGCAGTGGACGGCAGCGTCCTGGGCTGAGGTGGAGTCCAGTTCTGGGCAGGTGATGATTCCAGAGACCACTCTCTGCCTTCGGCCAAAGTGGCCACCTAACAAGAGGACACATGATGGTTAAGAGAGCAGGAACACTGCAGACTCGAGCACCCAACCTCACGTGCCAGCGCCATGGCAGGCACCTCCCCAGGCTTTGGTGGCTGCAGCTCAGGTGCCCGTGCTGAGCAAGAGCTGGGGTCAGGCTCATGCTGGCTGTGACGAACGACAGTGCTGGTGAGCTCCTCGTCAGTGTAGTTCCCCGTCTGAAGCCACAGGACCCACCTGGCTGGCCCCCAAATGACAAGCTTCACGACTTCTCAGAGGCAGCGCAGCCGAGCTGTGCTAGAAGCACTGCGGTCGAAGCTCCTTTCTCCCATTAATCACAGGCCATTTGCTCCCCCTTGGGGCAGGAAGAGCCTGCTCTGGATGAGGTGCAGGTCACACGTCCTTGTCTGTACCTGGACTGTGCATGGCCTCGGCAGGTGTCCCTCAACTGATGGAAGATACCTGACTCCACAGCTACGGCAGCTGCCACCGACGGGCTGTACTGCCTGGCCACCACAGCATGCACACTGGCCCATCGTTACCTTATCCCTGAAGAGAGCTGCGGCTTTGCTGTTGTACTTGTCCTGCAGGGTCCAGCAGGGGTCGTAATCCTCCTGAGACTCCAGGAACTCTCGGAACTTCGCGTTCCCCCCAGCCTTCATCTTCTCCAGCTCGATGTCCTTCCATTTGTCCATAGTAACAGAGCGCACAAAGCTAGAAACCAGGGACCAACCTGATTATCAGATACTGCCCAAGGTTGGGCCGTGAACTGGACGGGTGCTTCCTGCAGCCAGACACAAGCCAGAGGAAGCTACACAGAGGCCAGGTGGACAGCATCTGACAAGCCTGGCTGTGGTGTCCCTGGCAGAGGGGAAGCAGACCCCAAGTTCCCCAGGCAGATGGCATTTTGGGCCATGACATGGACACTAGGTGAAATGCAGGCTCCGCGGAGGCTCAGAGGCAGGACACTGACCTGAGGTGCACCCCGAGCCCGCGGTGTCTCCCCGAGCACTCCAGGCAGATCCAGATGCCATAGGTCACGCTGACCCACTGAGGGTTGAACGCACCACACTCAAAACATACCTGCAAAGGGGGCCACATGCAACTTACCAGGAGGCAAAGGGCAGGGCCAGGAACCCCAAAGACCCAACAGACACCCCAAGAGAGTCTGGAGGAAGGACAGGCAGATGTGCAAGGTTTGTACGAAAGAGCTAGTGTCAACAAGCCCAAAAGGGTTACTCGGGGTGGCCAGAGGGTACGGGGTCAGGGCAAAGCAGAAGGCAGCAGGAGCCCCGCCTGGAAACTGGGGAGAAGAGGGAGAGCCGCTCGTGTGATGAAAGGTTCAGATGAGATGAAGCAGACCATCCAGACCACCCTCAGTGCAGCCTGAGCAAAGGGGCAGGAGCCCCCAACCCCCACCCCGTCTCACAGGGTGAGCAGCAGGAGCAGCCAGCGCTCCCCCATGATGCCGGTCAGCTCCACTAATGACCAGCTGTTTCAAGAAGGGACACGTAACCACAGCCACAAGCAACCCCAGGAGGTTCGCCAGCCTACCCGAAGCACCGCCCCAAAGCAGACACTCACGTTGTTCTCATCTTGCACCCTGACTTCCTTAAGAACTTTCCTGGTTCTTGGGCTGGCCATGGTGCTGCAAAGGAGGAAAACAAACCTTTAAGCTTAAACAGGTAATTTATAAGAAAGAAAATAAGCTGGCAGTTCAAAAACACTAGACAGGGATAACCTCACAAAAACGTCTGCTGAGCTGCCTGCGTGCGTGCGTGCGTGCGTGCGTGCGTGTGTGTGTGTGTTACTGGGGATTGAACCCAGGGGCATTCTACCTCTGAGCTACACCCCCAACCCTATTTCTTTCTTTTTTTTAAATTTTGAAACAAGGTCTCACTAAATTGCAGAGGGCCTTACTAAGTTCCCGAGACTAGCTGCAAACCTGCGATCCTCCTGTCTCAGCCTCCCAAGTACTGGGATTACAAGTGTGCGCCACCACACCCGGCTTGCTGAGCTGCTTTGAAGCTATAGTGTAATACTGCCTTCTGCTGGCAGTGCCAGAGCCCAAACACTGAAGGATCCTCTTCTTCACACTTTGTGGTACTCCCAGGCCACCAGTGCAGTCAGTGGTAAGGGACAATTTGAGATCACAGTGGGTGTCCACTCTGCTTAATCACTGTGTGCCACCAAGGCTGCATAGTTTATAAAAAGTCCTGTCTTTTAATGGTGAAACTCACAGCAAGGGGTGGCCTTTATAAAACATGCAAAAAAAAGCAAAACACAGAAAGACCTCTGTCTTATCTTTCATTTTCAATCTCAAGTCTGCAGAAATAAGGCCTTCACGGAGGGGAATCCTGACACACCAACCCTTCTGAATCTATACATCCCTGCTTCCTAACACTCACTAGGACCCACTTTTAAGCCATTTGCAGTTAGGAAATAACTGTTTTCTATAACTGACTGAAATCAAAAGCTTACCCTAAACTGCCTTCCACTCCATAATTCTCTATGCCAGGATGGCGTCTGAAACCACAGATCATGAGATCAATGTCTGAATACTTATTCCTGCCTGGAGGACTTGGGCCCTGGTATGACTCATTTGGGCGGAATACTGTCTACTTGCACAACGCTGAAGGCAGAGATGGAATAAACCCACATTTGAAGAGATACCCTTGTGGGTTTGAGCTTACAAAGCCCTTTGGACAAATTCTTCTTACAGTAGCCACATAAGGGCTATGTGTGGGGACGGTGTACAAGGACAGCAGACACAGACCAATGCAGCTCTCTGCTCCCAGCCCAGCTTCTTTCCATAGCACTATGCCTGCCCTTAGGGGCTTGTGACTTGCTCAAGGAGGCAAACAAAAGCCAGGACGTGCAGAGACTGCTTTGACTTTCTAACGGTGTAGAATGAAGCAGGAGGATATTCACAGGACTACTAGAGAGAGAAAATGTGTGAAAAGCAAATGACCTGGCTTGGATTTAGAAGGAACTTCCCTGTGTGACCGACCAGTTTGGGATGAGAGCAGCATCTATCTGAATCACTTAGTTTAATAACAAAACAAATACCTAACATTCAAGAGTGTAGGTATGGTTTATCTTGAAAAACAGTCCAAGAACTCTTAACACCTGAAACCAAGAAGATAAAAATGTTCCTCTAAGTGAACATAACTTCAGTAAGTGTTGAGGCAAATGAGAACACTTTTGTGAGTCCACTAAGCCACTTGCCAGACAACAGAACATTTGGGCCTTAAGTTGAAGCACACTCAACCTCTGAGATCAGGAGACATGTAAAGACATTGCTCAGTCCTAGGGCTACAGCACGGGTCAAAGGGAGAGACACAAATCGTCTTCAGAACTGTCAAAGGCGCCCAAAGAACCCATGTCTAAGAACAACAGCCCTGCCTCCTCCTAAAGAACATTTTATTTCTGAACTTTGGCAGGGATATGATCCCAGAAACAGATGCCAAAACAAACCTAGGAGCTACCTTTTCCCCTGGACCATACATAGTTAAGGTCCCACTTGGCTATCATTAAGAGGGTATGGCAGGAATATGAAGCCCGTGATAAATGAGAATTATTTCTCAGAACCGGTGGCTTGCGGTTAAGCTGTTTAACAGGGCGGACAAGAAACTCAGTTCTTCTCAACCCAGGGAAGCTGAAAAAAGTGTTAAGAGCCCGTTCTTGTGTCTTTCTCTCTCTTCCTCCAGACAATCACCCACGTCAGAGGGGAAGGGGTAAAACGATAACGCAGGCTGAGGCTGGAGAGTCTGGCTTCCCCAAAGCCTCCGGACAGACGCTTTCTTCTGGGGGGTGGAAACGCGGCGGGGCTCCCTGGGGCCCAACCCGGCGATGCCAGGCCGGGGCTGGTGAGCGGGGGCTCGGGAAGACGGTGCTGCAGGGGACGCGCAGGACCCGTACAACCGGCGGATGACTGCGATCCGGGCGGCGGGGCGAACTCAGATGAGGGGGCGGCGGGGAGGTCCGCGCTTGGAGGGCCCAGCCCCGGGGGAGCGCGGCGGACGCGGCCGGGTCCGGGGGCGTGGGGGGCACAGGGAGCCGGAGCCTCGGGCGGCATCCGAGCACCGAAACACAGGCTTACCTGTTGGGGGTCGAGCTGGCCGCAGCGATCGGGCCGGGGTCAGGCAGCGATCGGGCCGGGAAGGGCCGGGGCGCCGAGCAGCACCGGGCTCGCGGGTCGCCCACCGGCCGCCAGCAGCTTCCGGCTACGTCGCACTTCGCAAGGCCTCACGGGAAGGCGGGGGGCGGGACTTCCGCTCCGTGCCGGAGCCCGGAAACGCCGTCCGATGGTCGCCGTGGAGACGACCTCCTTTTCGGTCCGCGAGCACAGTGGTCCTGGCACTGCTCAGATCGTCCTCTCGGTGTCGCCGTACTCGGCGAGTCGCAGCGAGAAACGCTCACTCAGTCTGGGACTCTGGAGGCCCGCTCGCGGCGCGGCCTGGGAAGCCGGGGCTCCGCGGGAACGGGCGGGCTTGGAGGGCGAGGCAGGAGGCTGGACCCCGGCCTGGACTGAGGGTCCGGTGGGGCCGTGGGCACGAGGAAAAGCTCTGGGCGCCTGGCCAAGGAGGGCACGAGGAGGAGGGAGCTGCTGGGCGGCCACAGGCAGTGTGAACAGCAGACCCCGAATGTGCAAATGGGCTCCAGCAAGCTGTTAAAAGTTGCTGTCTCTGGACAAGAATATATATATATATATATATATATATATATATAATTTTTTTCTAGGTATTCCTCATATCCCTCAATAGTCTGTGTAACTTTCAAAATGACCAAGAATGATTTTTTTTTTTATACTGGGGATTGAACCCAGTGGCATTCTTCCTCTAAGCTACACCCCTAGCCCTTTTTTATTTTTTTTGAAACAGGGTCTCCAGATTGCGCTGACCTCGAACCTGCAATCCTCCTATCATAGTCTCCCAACTACTGGGATTACAGGCACGCACTATGTCAGGAGAGCTCCCGCGAGGTAAGACAAGGAACACGCATAATGTTGTCTTTCCACAATGTCAGCTTTATTGATCATAAAGCAAAGAGGGGTAGTCACCACACAGTGTTCAAGTCTATCCCTGGCGGACTTTGGTCAAACAGGGAGTCAAAGCATATTCCATTAATTACACACAAATATTAAGTCCACGTTCACACAGTTCACTCACTATCATGGATACCTTGTTCCTTATTGCTGAGCCATCTTCCCTAAATGAACATGCCACATTCATTTATCCATCCTCAGGTTATACACTGGGGTCATTTCTAAGTTGTTTCTAGTTAATAAGGCTACTTATGAATTAAGCTGCCTTGAAATTCAGGTCCAAGTCTTTTTGTGGGCATCTTGTTTATCTCTCTTGTGCCCAAGTGGTAACATTCCCGGGTGATAGGGTAGGTGCATGTTGGACTTTATAAAAAGGTGCTAGACAGTTTTCCAAAGTGGTTGTACCGTGTTATATGTCCACTAGCAATACTAGAGCTCCAGTTTGTCAGTCTGTGGCAGCAGGTGAGGTGGGTGCACACGGCGGCCCACTGCAGTCTGTTTACATCCTCCCCCCTCACTGATTGAAAGCTACCTTCAGGCTCTCAGCTTCCCCACACTTCCAGCCTGCATGAGCACCCTCCTGCAGCCCAAGGACACCCCCCCCGTCATGAGGGGCCACCAGTTCCTGCAGTGAAGGCAGACATGGAATGGTGAGAGCCAAGGTGACATGGGTGGCGCCCCCAGCGTCTACACATGGCAGTAGGGATGGTGCAGGTTTCAGCATGAGAACCCGTGATCAGGACTGTAGGTGCCACAGGTTCACAGTGGGAACTGTGCTGGGTCAGTCACAGTGGGCCTCCTGGAAGGGGTGAAATATGAAGGGTGAGAAGCTAAAAAGGAGGAAGGAAAAGGAAGGCGTTCCCAGGAAGGCTCAGCCAGCGGCGACACCAACGGGTAAACAGCCGGCAGAGGCTGGACTTCCAGCTCTGATGGTGAAGCAGGAAAGTCATAGTGCTGTCTCATCACCCAGTCCCCACAGGGCCCCAGAAGATCTAGGGCTTCAGTCACCCTGCAACTTGGATGGGTGTGGCCCTCCTGTGGACAGTGCAAGCCTGTCACCTCACAGCACCCATGGCATCTCTGCCTCCACAGTATCAAGGCTCACAGTGGCCAAGTGACAGAGGGACAAAGTGCTCATTAAGACCAGAAAGAAGCCAGTGCGGTGGTGAATGGTGCAGAACATATAGCTGCAGATTGAACCATTGTATTACTCTAAGCAACTTGATGTTTTTCTCTGTGGGCAGTCCATTAATTTGCAGATACAGTAATGTGATAATCCTTGTGGTCTCTGCCCTGAGGCCCTTGCGTTCTCCCTGAGAGTGAAACTGCACAGAGTAATAGGAGGACAGTGAAATGGAAGCCTAAGGAGGTGGTGCCGAGCCGGAGGCTGGGTGCAGCCTGGCTGTGCACAGGACGGGGAATAGCTGCCACGGACAGAGCAGAAACATCTACCCAGAGCTGGCGAGGGCAGCCCACGCAGGCTGGTGTGTGTGTGTGTGTGTGTGTGTGTGTGCGCGCATCAGAGTACATGCTTCTGTGTGTGTGGGTTCATGTGTGTGCTTGCACATGTGTGTTTATTTGTGCATGTCACTGGGGCTTTAGTATATGCAGGTGTTGCATGCGTGGGTATGTGCCTTCAGGCTCATGGGCTCAGGTTCACCATGCCAGGTCCCCCATCCACATGGCGACAACAGGGTACAGTTAATGGGGTGTGTCTGCGGCAGGCACCTGCCCAGGGCTGCCCTGATGAGACAGGTCCTGCTGTGTCCACTTTGCCCAGGTGCTAAGGCTGCAGCAGGGCACCTGAGAGACACACCAGGGTCTTGCAGCTGGTAGCAGAAGTGTATGGATGTAGCCCCAGTCCGCTCCCACCCGAAGGCTCTGGGTCAGCCTCGAGGCAGTGGTTCATGGTGAGCAGGAAGGAGCCACCCTCCCCAGGCAGTCCAAGGAGCTCCCGGCCCGCCTGGCTCAGCTGCATGTCAGAGTCCCCAGCTGCTCCCCTCCTGCTCAGCACATCTTCCCCTCCAGCCGCACCCCTGCCTGTGTCAGCCCTCTGGATCTCAGAGCCCTCAGCCACCCTGTGGATTCTGAGCTCATCCTGAAGATGGCACAGGGACCACTCCGGCCCCAACTCACTTTCCAGGGTGTTTCTCACAAGTGGTCCATGAGTGTGTGGCCCTCACTGGCCTCCAGGGGGCAGCTAAGCCCGCCTGAGTTTCCACCTGGATCAGTGCCCCACTCCTGTCTCTCTCAGAACCACTAGGAGGAAAACTGGCTGAGGAGAAAGAAAAGACTAGAGAGTTCCAGCAGGCAATCAGAGTCATGAATCCCCAGTGCGCACCGGGCTGGGTGGGAGAGGCACCAGTCTCCGCAGGCCTCCTATGTGTGACAACCTGAGTGAGCTATGACAAGGACATGCCTAGTGATGTGGGTCAACAATAAGAAGCCAGCATGGCCCAAGCTGGGACCTCTGAGCCAGAGGGAGAGAGCTGAGCAGGAGCACACCCAGCCTGTGATGGGTCCAAAGTCCACAGAACTAAAAGTACATGTGCCCCTGAGACCCCCTGGCCGCCCCGTTATTCCCCAGTTGCCTGTGCACGAAAGGCAGGCACCCAGTGGAGACTCCAAAAAGAAAGGGGTGGGCTCTGGGAGCTGGTGCTGGTCCCTGTGCTTGCTACCCAGACCCTCCGGGGGCATTCCCATGCGTGGACCTGGGTCTGCCCGTGGCTCACAGCACCCCCTTTCCTGAGTGGTCCCTGGCTGGGGGCCTACACCACCCAGGCTGCCTTGTCAGTGTGCGCAGCTGAGTCTTGTGAGCTGCCCCGCCCTGGCCCTGGGGTCAGGCAGAGACTGTCTCTAGTTGAGAGCCCTGCTGGCTTAGCCCTGTCCCTACCCATCCTGCACCCTGCCCTGGCCTTCCTCAGGGCCTCCTGGTCCCCCCATAATCATGTTGAATCATCACCCCCAAGGAGATGGTGTTGGGAGGCGGGGGTTCATGAATGGGATTAACACCCTTACAAAAGGGATCCTGAGAGCCCCTTACCGCTTCCCCCACCTGGGGACCACTGAGAAGGTGTCTCTGTTAGACAGGAGGACCTCTAAGGTGTCTTGTTACAGCATTGCCCACTAGTGATTTCCCAGAATCCCCACTTAGGCCCACCCAGGACAGAGCCAGCCTCTGAACTGGCCCCGGGGGATGTCACACACTGTGACCAGCCCCTCTCATGGAGCCAAGGGACTGCAGAGGACAAACTGCTCCAAGCCACCTCGGGTCATTCCTGGGTGCAAGAGTCTGTGCTTCTGTGCCTATATTCTGCACACACACGGGGCTGCTTCACTTGATTCTCCTTTCAAGCCCAGGAGCAAGAAGAAGAGGAGGCCAAGGCTCAGAGAGGTGTGGCATCCTGCCCAAGGTCACAGAGCTCATGTGAGGTGATACAAGGCTAGACCTAGGTTTATTAGAGGTAGAACCACCGCACCCTCCAGGCCTCTGTCCCCCATCAGCATTCCACTGAGGTTGTCCTATCCAAAAGCTTTTCCTTTCTGCCCAGACCCCCGCTCAGCATTGTCAGCCCACAGAATAAATACCAGTCCCAAACTTGGCATTTGAGGCTTCCCAGGAACTTGGGTTCTGGCTTGGCCTTTGCCCCGCCCCTCTCCTCTTGGTGCCTGGCATGCTCATCTATGCCCCCTTCCCCTCTCCTCCTCCCTGCAGCCATGTGGTCTGGGAGAGGCTGGAGAGCAGCTCGGACCCTCGCCCTCTCCTTGTCTCTCGTCAGGGTCCCACCCAGAGGCCACCCCCAGCCAATGCCCACAGCTCAACTGTCAGGTCTTGTTATATCACCAGTATCACGGCAGGTTCAAGCCTTGATGGGCGAAGGGGCTGAGGCTGACTTGGCCCTCTTGGGCCTGCCCCAGCAGGGGCTTCAGGAGCTGGGAGGATACAGTCCAGGGCACCACTGGGCTCCTCCAGGGCCAGGGTGGACCCTCCAGAGGTGGTATGGCCAGTGGTTTGAGTAGACCCGCGTGGACTTGTTTTTTACTACATAGACATACCTCTAGTCCTGTATCCCTCAACGACAGGAAGCATGCTGAGAAATATGTCATCAGGCGATTTTGTCATTGTTCAAACACCATGGAGTGCGCCCACAGGAACCTAGAGGGCACAGATGGTCACTCTTCAGGGCCTCTCGATGCACCAATAAACCAAGAAACGTCAAACAGATTTGTGGCCACCGTCGCATGTCATTCTGGCTTATGGTAAACTTTTTGTTTTATAAGTAGAAGGAGTGCACACTAAAATAACAATAAAAGTAAATACATAAACCAATCACATAGTTGTTTGTTCATTTGTTTATTGATACTGGGGATTGAACCCAGGTGTATTCTAACTCTGAACTATAACCCCAGCCCTATTTTATTTTTTATTTGAAAACAGGGTCTCACTAAGTTGCTGAGAGCCTGCTAAATTTCGGAGGCTGGCTGTAAACCTTCAATCTGCCTGTCTCAGCCTCCCAAGTACTGGGATTATAAGTGTGCGCCACCACGCCCAGCTTATTTTTATTTTTGTGTGGTTACTGGGCACTAAACTCTGGGCACTGGGACCCCAGGGAAGCCCACACCTGCTGCTCAGCACTTAGCAATGTGTGAAATGCTGGTGGCAGCAAATGCCTGTTGAAGAGGCAGCCCAGTACGGAGCTAGTCCCTGCTGCCCCCTCATCCTGCCAATTGTGTGACCTCCCCCAGGGAGCTTCCTCATCTGAAAATGAGGGTCAGATCACCTGCCAGGGGATGGAGGGAAGCCCATTGGCCAAGCAGACCCCTGCGTCCAGTCCACATATGTAATTATAACAACCTGTTAGAATACAACAGGGCATGCCTGGACCTTAACACACAGTGGATGGGCTCTGGTAGGGGGATGGTGGGATTGGGGACACGCCGGGTTGGGCTGGGCTGTGGGGCCATGCTGTGAAGTGCACGTGATACACTGCACAGACCTCTACTGTCTAAGCTTCCTCTCTTCCCATGCACCTGGTGGTCTGAGCTCTAGACCAGGTGGTTGGTGTGGCCCAGAAGCCTCTTATGCTTGGTCCCTGCTTTGGATGTAGAGACAAGGTTTGCACAGGTGGACAAAATGTCTGAAAGAGGAGGCCCCAGGGCCCCGGCAGCCCCTGAGCCATGGTACATCTCAGGAAGAGCCCTCTCTTGTCTGCTTTCCTATCAGCCACAGCCCCCCTTGTCCCAAAGGGTGAGCCCTGGATAGCCAGGGAGAGCCTACAGCTAGGACCCTGGGAATTGCAAAGCACCAGAAGTCAAGGATGTCTGCTGTCCGTCAAGAGAACTGGGAACGACGCAGGCTGGCACCCTTGTCCAGAGCTGAGGAAGATGCGGGCTTGGGCTACAAGAGCTGAGATGCTTGGCAGACCTTGGCCACACTCACCACAGGCTGCACCCTCATGCCTGCACTTGAGACATAGCTTGACTCCACAGCGGCTAGAGGCAGAGTCAGGCTGCAGGTACACTGGCCTCTCTCTGCAAACAGGGCAGTGAAGGCCATTTCCCGCAGGGTGGCCAGATATGAGACGGTACCCCAGGGGTGTGCATGGTTGGCGGGTGGCCAGTCCTGGCATCCTGCCCCTGGCCTGGGCCATCCAGCGATGCTTGGTGTTTCCCTTTTGATGACATTGAGCCCACGTACAATAGTGAGAGGCTGTCCCAGGGGACGTTTGTCCATGTTGAGGACACTTGTGGCTGTCAGGACTGGGAGGCAGGTGCCACTGGCATCTCATGGGTAGAAGATAGGCACACTGCTCAACACCCCTGGCTAACAGATCATGCCAGGACAACCCACCACTGGGCACTCTCCAGCTGCATGTGAGTCGTGCCTCGCAGATAGTCTCTGCCACCAGCTCTTCTCACTGAGCAACCCCCCCCCCCAGGAGCCTCATTCTGAGAGGCCCTGCCATCGCCACAAAGCCTACTCCAAAGGTCAGGACTAGAAAACACATCAGACCCAGCCTCCACCCCAGGCCTGGGGTCGCTCGCTGAGTCATCCCATCAGGAACTGGGTCCCTCTCTAGGGGCTTCACAGGCCCCTGCCACCCCCCACCAGCTTCACCAGTGCTGCTCTGGGTGGTCCCCAGTGCCTGGACACCCCATCCCATTTGCTTTCTCCCTCTAGTGGACCCACAGCCTGAGGTTCCCCCTAGCTGGTTACACCCTCTTCTTTGACCTGTCCTGTTCACTGGGGTTTGGGACCTGTGCCCCCCAAAAGCCTGGATTAGGGATCTCAGCTGGCTTCCCTCCCAAGGCTGAAGTCCTTGACCTGCTCTTCTGTTAAACAGGCTGAGAACACTAACCTGCTTGCTCCATGGACTATGGGGAACGCTTGGTAATTCGTAAATGGCAGGGTGAGGTTAGGAACTAAAATTACTGTCCCAGCGACCTGCCCAGATCGCTCCTCTGTAAAGGGGGTGCCCGGTGCACACTGGTTGGTGCATAGAGGAAGGGTGCCCATGCTCTGAGCATCATGGGGAGGCTGGCCTTGGCCCTCTGGCTTGGGCTACTCAAGTCAAGATCAGTGTGGCTCACGGCCAGGGCTGCTGCACACTGAGCTCCCTAGAAGTCCCCTGTGGCAGGGTTGCCTGGTGTGGCCCCTTCTTCTCACCCCCAGATGCCCTCTGAACACAGTGGACCCCCTGAGTTCAGGTCAGCTCCTTTGAGGCCTGATGGAGACCATCTCCTTTCTCCAGCACAAGATTCTTCTCCTAAGGACAGGTCAGTGCCTCCCTCTGAAATCCAGCCCAGCTGGATGTGAGGCCCTGGCTGCCTGCTCACCCTCCTCCCCAGGATTCTCCTCCTGCTCCTCCCCACACTGCATAGCCAGCCTCCAAGCCCCCAGAGTGCCGGGTTCAGTTCCAGAGCAGACCTATGCTTCAGGGTCAGTCCTCTCCTACCCCTGCTCCAGTGTCCTCGCCCTGAGGAATGGGACCTCTGCAAGCCGAGGACTCTCTGAGATGTTCACAGTGAAAGCGCTTCCAGGATGGGGTGCGCCTGGAACTCCACAAGGAAGGAGTTTGATGGCGCAGGTGTGGGCAGGAGGTTGTCCTGGGGCAGGGACGGCCGCTGGTCATCCTGGACACTCACGCGGCAGGTCGGTCTGTCCCAGAGCCACCGCACAGCCCCCGGCTGCTCCGCGCCTCCGAAGAGCCGCGCCATCGCCCCTTTAAGAAGAGGTCTCGAGCCCCCTCCTCCGCCCGCGCGAATCCCCCAAGGGCAGCGGGGGTGGGAGGTGGCGGGGAGACGCTGCAGCAGTTGTTCCAAGGGGGCGCGCGGGGGACTGGCCGGGTGGGGGCCGGGTCTGCCTGGCGGGGCGGGCCGGAGGCGGGGCGGGGTCTGCAAGGCGGGGTCTGCGGGCCTGCTGGGGCGGGCCGGGGCGGGCCGGGGCGGGCCGGGGGCGGCGGGCCCAGACTCCGGCCCACACTGGCAGCGGTGGCGCCGGCGGGCGGCGCGGGAATCATGGGCTCCTGCTCCGGTCGCTGCACGCTCCTCGCGCTCTGCGCTCTGCAGCTGGTGAGTTCAGTGCAGGGTCCGGCTCCCTAAGCTCTGGGGGACAGCTTAGGGAGGCTCCCGGGATGGACAGCTGGGACCGGAGCTGCTGCAGCTGGTGCATGGCTGTGTGAGCGCGCGGACTCGGTGTCCCGAGCGGCGGGGACAGGTGCGGGAGAGCCGCTGGAGGGGCCGGCACGGAACAAAAGCCTTGGGTGGGGGGCGACCCTCGGCCGGCCGCGCTCAACAAGTCCCGGGGGCGCGGCGCGGTCAGGGAGGAGCGCTGTTGCGCGCGGTGCCCACGCGTGTCCGAAGGCGCATGAGGTCGAGTGGATGGAAGGAGCGTGTGCGTGTTACCGAAGCAGCATCAGCTGCCAAGAGGGCAACAGAGTTCCATGTCTGAGATTCGACAGGAGGGGTTGTGAGCGCCTTGCTCACCTCGCGCGCGCGCGTGTGTGTGCCGGCCCTGCTGCCCCGGATTCAACCCAGCATCTAGATACGGCGGGAGGGTCGGAGTCCCTGGTGCCTAGGGGCTCTGCCCAGCCTTTTGTGCTGGAGACCAGCTGGCCCCCTGGGTGCAGAGCTCTGCAGGAGAACTTGGGTGTCCCTTGGCCAACTTTGCATCCTGCCCTGGAGCCTGGAGACCCCCAACCCCATGCCTGGAATGCCGGTTCATGGCTGCCCTTGCTGGAGGGAGCTAAACAAAGGTCTCTTCCAGGCTGGGAAAGCTCCTTTGCTTAGATGCTAATGGGCCCTGGGTCTCTGGTCTTAAAAAGGAAACTGCTTTGTTGTCTGCAGGTTGAGTGTGGGCCGTGGGCTCAGCTGGATGGGTGCCCCCCCCCCACCTTCTGAAACTAGACAGCCTGGAGAAGAGGAAGGGGCCGTTTCTTGTTATATTTCATTTTATTTATTTATATATTGTCATTATTTGTTACATTTTATTTGTTTATACATCTTATTATTGTTGTTATTAATATTTCATGGTGCAGGGATTGAGCCCAGGGCTTCATGCATGCTGGGCAAGTGCTCTACCACTGAGCTACGTTCCCAGTCCTTTGTGTTTTTCATTTTTTTAATTTTAAGGCAGGGTCTCACTAAGCTGCCCAGGCTGGCCTTGAACTTGTGATGTTCCCGCCTCAGCCTCCTGAGTAGCTGGGATTGTCAGTGGTGTGACCCACCACACCCAGCTTCTAAGTTTTAAGGAGAAAATGCCTCTGGCATCCCTGGTTGTTCAGTTTGGTGTCCTCTGCATAGAGACAGCACAGGCCATGTGTCCCACATCCAGGAAGGAGGGAGCTACCCAGGCAGGATGATGGGGCAGGATGGAGGTAGGTGGTCTGCACTTCAGGCTGGAGAGAGCCAGGGCCTGCACCTTGGAAGCAGTCCTGCCACTGTCTCCTGGGGGCTCCCTGAGCAGGCTGCTGGGGGAGGCAGACTGGGTAGAAGATAGAGAAGAGCCTGTCTGACGCTAAGGTTTGGAATCCGGCCAGTTCAGGGAACAGGAAGTGTGGCCACTTTTGGGGACAGGTGACTTTGGTTTTGGTGTGTTGAATTTGGTATGAGGATGCCTAGAGGGTTGACGTGTGGGTTGGGGCTCAGGCAGGAGAAGCAGGTGTTCCAGTTGCATGTGCTTGGGACGGATGTGGTCCTGGGGTGCAAAGGGCTCAGGGTAGGTCACGTTGCCTGTTTTACCTCTGCTGTGGACATGGATAGTCGGGTGTCTGTGGCAGGTCCTTGGAAACTTGGTTGCAGCAAAGAAGGAAAGGGTCACCCCGGCTTGAGGGCAGCAGGATGCCCCTAGATAGGCTTCATGCCAGGTGAGCCCCAGGGACTGTGTTCCTCCTTGTGTCCAGCAGGACCACAGCTCAGATGCAACAGGAAGCTGCCTATGGCCTTTTGTCCTGGCAGTCACCTATCCCTCCTCTGCCTCAGGGAGGACGAGGCCTCCACCCACCACTGTGGTTGCCGCATGTGGGTATGGGGCACAGGGGAAGCTTGGGGGGTCCTGAGGCCGCTGCTGCCACGTCACCACCTTCTTTTTCTTCTTCTGACAAGCGTGAGAGTTTTCTCGTTACCAAGTTACGAGACAAAGGGCCAAGCATCTCTCCCTGAAGAATAGCATGAACTTGGCCGGCTCTGAGCCAGCCCAGCTCGCTGAGGCCGTTCCCAGGCCTCGCTGCTGTGGTGACAAGATGGGGAGCTGGGGCCCAGGAAGGGGTTTGAGGCTGGGTCCTGGCAGGGCCCCCAGCACTCCCATCTCCATGCAGTGAGAGTCTCAGCCTCATGAATGTGGCCACAGTGCCACAGAGCCCTGAGCTCTGAGAGCCTTGGCTCAGACAAGAAGGACCCTGTACCACCCTTCACCCCCAGGCTGCAGGGTCTCCTCTGGGGCTGCCCCTCAGACTGAGAGCCTTTGGAATAGATGTGCAGCTGGTCACAGCATCCAGCCTGGGCCTCGCAGGACAGTGCCCAGGAGGTGGAGTGGGCCAAGGATGCCCCCTGGGGGCTTTGCGGGACTGGGTGGGTCTCAGGTAGGGCAGACCTGTTGGTTAATGTCCTCTAGGCAGGAAGGGGGACCCTGGGACTCTGTGCAGAGCAGATGCCATTGCCAGCTCTGCACATATGTGCATGATGTGTATACGCATCTCCTTATCTCCTTATACCTGTCCTGGGGACTCCAGCTCAGTGCAGACCCCTCCCCTTCTCCCACCTCCTCTAGATCTCTATTCACACCTGTCCCTCTAGCTGGCACACACACCCCACCCTGCTCCTCTCTGGCCTACCAGAACCTCCCCTCCCCACCTGTGGGATCACCCAGGCTCTGGCCCCTCAGTGGTGGAGGGTCCTCAGGCCTTCTTGCAGACTCTCAGTGTGAGGCTGGCCAAGAGCTCTGGGCCTGAGTCCATCCCGCCCCGGCTGCTGCTCAGGGTCAGGGCTCTCGGCGAGGCAGGGAGAGGCAGGGCCTTTGCCCTCAGAGTCTGATTTCTTTGCCCAAAATGTGCATAGTTGAGAAACTTCTATGTGCAGTCCTCTGGGCACTGAGAGCCACTCTGGGATCTGCACTTAAAGCCCATTCTGGGCCAGGCAGCGCCACTGTGTCTATAGACAGTCTGTCCCGGGGGTAGGCACCCCTTACAGCTGATAAAAAAACAAACCAGCACGCAGATGACTTGGGGGTTCTGCAGGGAAGGTGGGGATGAGCCTGCTGCTCCTGCCTGGAGTAGGCCTGGGGCAGGAGTGGGCCTGGGCAGAAGTGACTGCTATGCAGGGGCGTGGAAGGGGTGGGGCCTGAGTCCTGCCTGAGGAAGGGCTGGGCTATTCCTGGAGTTCAGAGAATTCCCAGAGCCTGTGCAGGTCCAGGGAGGGGGAGGGGTGGTGGTCTGGTGGGCAGGGCCTCGGTGACCCCAAGTGAAGGGCTTGGATTTTGCCTGAGGGGCATGTGTCCTCAAAGGCCTGGGTGGGGGTGCTGCTGGGCTCCAGCCTGTGGGGCTTCCCCAGCAGTAGCCAAGAGCAGGCTGGGGATCTGGCTCCATTTCAGCAGGTCCCAGCTGGGGTGAGCAGCTACAT
Source organism: Glis glis (assembly GCA_004027185.1). Lineage (NCBI taxonomy): Eukaryota > Metazoa > Chordata > Mammalia > Rodentia > Gliridae > Glis > Glis glis. The sequence continues at coordinate 55,116 of PVJS01006281.1, forward strand.
GAGTTCCAGGGCCTCTTGAGCGGGGGGTCCTCACTCTAGTTCCATAGGAGCATGCCCCCCCCCCCTGGTGCAGCCAGAACAGCAGGAGAAAGCACCCAGCCTGGGCTTTTCCTGGCAGTTGTCATGGTGACACTGAGGGTCCTGGGTGTCTCTCCCAGCCAGTGGTGTTTTCAGTAGCACTAGGAATTCGCAGGCTTGGACGTGTTTGAAATGTTCCCTTCCTTCTGCTTCCTGTTCACATCACACTACTTTCTGAGCTGAGTGCGATGTGTGCAGCTGTCTGTGGCCCTCCTCCAGGGAAGGGGGGCAAGGACCCTGGAGCCCAGGGCCTGCCTCGTCCCAGATGGCCTCTGTTCCTGTGACCTAGCCTTGAACCGAAGCTCAGAACCTGGGTGCATCCTGGGGCCCAGGTCCAGCCCCCATGGCTCTGGGGATGTCTAACAGAGGAAGAGGAGTGAGGGGTGGTCTTTCCAAGGTGGTCTGGGCAGACCTCCCAGCCTTTAGTAGGACGGTTGGAGCTGTCACTTCCCACGGGCTGGGTGACAGAGCGGCCCTTCCCTGGGGTCACAGCAACTCGGTGGTTTCCCTGTTGATACATGCACCTGGAAGCTCTGGACACCTCGTGTGAAGTGGTGGCCTGGTAGCCACACCGGGGGCTGTGCTGGGGGCTTCAGTCTGTCTGCATGTCCCCCGTGGCCACCCACCATGGCCCCACAGCACTGTGCTTGGCTGGAGCATTTGGGGGCATCGAGGGCAGGGAGTGCAGCAGGAAACAGGGCTAGCTCTGCCCCTGTGGGTGGGGGCTGGCTGTGGCCCGGATGGCAGAGGTGGGGGCTAGAACCCACAGGAGGGTGTGGGGTGAGTGCCCAGGTAGGCGAGGGAGGAGGGACCCTGCCTGCCAGGCACAGAGACCCTGGCGGGAGACCTGGGCAGCTGCCTGAGGGAGACAGAGGTTGGCAGCTGGGGTCCGGCTGGTGCTGCTCAGGCAGAAGCGCCTGTCCTGGCAGGACACTGAGCCCAGCAGCTGGGCATCCTTAAAGCTGCAGGGTGGGAAAATGGGGCAGCTCATGAGGGGACTGGGAGGGAGCACTGGGCTTACGTGAGAGGAGAGACGTCAATGAGGGCCCAGCCTGGTGAGACCTGGAGGGGCAGCACTGGGGCCTGGTCATGGGGCAGCAAGGGTGTGGGCTGCTGTGCAGACCTGTCCCCCATGAGCTGTGAGGTCTTTGGCCCAGCCTGAGTCTTGAAAGCTTTGGGCGGGACGAGGGAAGGAGACCATGCTTGGAGGCTAGGTCTGGAAGCTCTGAAGGAGGGGGGGCCCAGGCTGTTTCCTGGGAAAGGCCCCAGCACCCGCTCCTCTCATGTGGCTGGGAGGACAGTGTGTTGGGTGGCAGCTCTGCTATGCAGTCCGCCCCCTCAGGCTGGGAAGCTGAGGGTCCTGGCACTGCTGACCACCCACCCCCACTCCAAATCAAACTCATTGGGTCCCCTCCCAGTGACTCTGCAGTCCAGGCCCAGAGCTGCCAGGGCTGACTCTGAGCTCGAGGAGGGGCAGATTCTGGAGGGACTCAGCAGATCCCCAAAAGAATCCTTCCCTTAAAAATTTATAAAAATGCCAGCCAGGCACAGTGGTGCACATCTGGAATCTCAGTGACTCAGGAGGCCAAGGCAAAAGGATTGCAAGTTTGATGCCAGCCTGGGCAACTTAGCAAGATCCTATCTTAGAAAAAAAAAATAAAAATGACTGGGATGTAGCTCAGTGGTAGAGCACCACTGGATTCGATCCCCAATAATGCCAAAAAAGAAAAGAAAAATTACAAAAACGCTCCCAGGTCAGCAAGTCTGTGAACAGCAGGTGGAGAAGCTCCACAGCCCCTGGTGCACAGCTGTCAGTCTGCCTCTTCCAGGCTCCCTCTGCACACATGCCTGCACACGCGCGCGCGAACACACACACACACGCGCACGCATGTCCGCATTTGGCTTCATGTTTTCACGTGGGCGCAGGGCCCGTGTGTAGCTCATGCTGTCTGCATCTCAGGCAAGCTGTCTGCTCACTTCGGAGGCCAGAGGGTCACTGGAAAAATGGCCCAAGCTGGGTTCTCAGAATGCAGAGAGCCACTGGGATGGCTCCTGTGGGCTGGCCCCACCAGGCGCAGCAGGGCCAGCTCAAGGGAGGAACACTGTGGCGGTGATGTTCAGGCCATCAGACGTAGCTGGATAGCAGTAGGTGCTCAACCCTGCTTGACAGTGGTGGTTAAGCAGGCATTTGGGCCTGCCTGGCAGAAAGGTTAGGAAAGGGGCATGCTCCAGCCATCACCCTGGACCCCAGGGCCTGGTGGGTGGGCCTGGGCCTCCCTCAGAATCCGCCACCCCCCACGGACCTCCTGCTCCTAGGTCACCATCCTGGAGAGGCAGGTGTTCGACTTCCTGGGCTACCAGTGGGCACCCATCCTGGCCAACTTTGTCCACAGCGTCGTGGTCATCCTGGGGCTCTTCGGCACCATCCAGTACCGGCCGCGCTACGTCGTGGTGGTGAGTCCACTGTGTTCGGCTGCCTCTGTGACAGGCAGGTTGGAGTGACCAGGACAGGGGGCCTCCCACAGCAATGCTCTGTGCTAATGTCCTAGAAGCTACCAGAACCCTGGACATGCCAGCCCAGACCCCAGGTTCAGACCTTTCCCCCGCCTGGATGTCTAGGATTTGACTTGGCCCAGGTGGCCTTTGCAAGGGCTGCTTCTAGAAACAGCTGCACACACCAGGTATCCCAGGCACTCTCCTTCACAGCTTGTCCTCTGACAGCCAGGAATATGGGTGCTGTCAGGACTCCTGCCCTGCAGACAAGGAAACTGAGCACTGGGCACCTGCAAGCTTGGGGTATGGACCCCACATGGCCCTCCTGCCTCTGATTAGGTTTTGCCAGAAGCGGTCAGCATATTTGCTTCATGCAGATAAACAATTGCTCTAGACCAGGGGTCTGCAGCAGGCTTTCCTGCAGAGGGTCAGGCAGTAAACATTCCAGCTTTGTGGGCCACACAGCCCTGGGGAGCAGGCGGACAGATAGCTGGCTCTGTGGGGTGCTTTGGGGGCACTCAGCAGTTGAGACCAGTCATCCCTTGCCCTCATCCACCTTGGATTGCCAGGGGTGCCTCTGGTCAACAACAGTGGCCAGGAAACTCTTCCCTGGCTGGCACCCTCGAGTTGGCCGTTCCAGTGCCGTATGTCCTGGGTGCCCTTGTGGGAGCAGGAGCCCTGCCACCCTTTGGCAGCAGCGTGGGAAGACTGCCGAGGGCTCTGAGACCCGTTCAAGGTTGGCTCAGGGAAATCCCTTCCTCCAAGCTGAGCATCGGGCTCAGGGAGCCCCTGTCCTGCACTGTGCTTATAAGCTCTTCATAAGGGGGCTGTGCAAAGAGGTGCCCCTAAGCTGCTGGGTTTAACTTCTGCCCCTGACCTCTCTCGTCTCCTTAGTATACTGTGTGGGCGGCCATCTGGATCACCTGGAATGTCTTCATTATCTGCTTTTACCTGGAAGTGGGGGGCCTCTCGAAGGTGAGTAAAGATGAGGGCTCCTGGCTGGGTCTCCATGTGACACATGTGTTTGCTTGGTCATCATATGTCTCCCCAGGGGGGCAGGGGCTTGGTCAGTGCACAGCTGTGTCCCCAGCATGAAGACTGCCCTAGCCAACATTGGTGCCTAGTAAAGATTTGGGGAGACAGTGGTTTGTGGGTGGGAGGGGTGTTGATGGCACTGTGGGTGTCAACTGGGCAGGGCCTCCAGCTGCAGAGCACACCAGGAAGGCTCCTGGAAGAGGGGGCCTCAGGGCCCAGGCAGCACGTGGAAGGAGCTGGGCTGGGGGTAGAGAAACAGGCCCATCTGGCAGAGGTATGCAGGTGGGTGCTTGCAGGGCTAGGGGGCAGGCAGAAGGAAACCCCCCCTCCTGTGGCAGAGTGGGGTTTTCTGCCCTGACTTTCTGTTGTGTGGCTTGAGCGAACCTCCCGGCCAATGACCCTTGCTCCCCCTGTGGGTGGAGGGGAGGCTGCAGGTGTCCTTGGGGAGCCAGCCCTGCGAAAGGCTGCTCCCAGCCCTTTGCACGAAGCTCATAGGTGAGGAGTGGGGTGGATGCCACTGCTCTCTGCTCTAGCTGGGCTAACCCAGGTGCCGGCAGCTGGCCAGACCTACTTTGGGGCCGTGGCTGGGGCCACAGTGAGGAAGTCTGACATGAGGCCAAACACACTTAAAATGGCAGCTTTGGCCAGAGACGTGAAGGCTGGAAGGGCCTGGGCACTGAGAGCGAGTCCTGGGGTCTTCCCGGCAGGACGCCGTCCCAGAGGACCAGTGTGAGGCCCTAGGCCCGGCAGAATGAGACCTTCCAGCCAAGGAGCAGCTGGAGGCCTGGAGCTCCTCCCCTGTGTCTAGAGCCCACAGGGACAGGAAGAGGGGACAGGCCTCCCTTGCTCTCCATGCCAAGCCATGGTGGGTGGGTGGGCCTCCTCACAGTGATACCTGTGCCATCCTCTCTCCCAGGACAGCCAGCTCCTGACCTTCAACCTCTCCCGGCACCGCTCCTGGTGGCGCAAGCACGGGCCGGGCTGTCTGCGTGAGGAAGCGTCCATGGCTGGCCTCGGGGTCCTGCAGGGCCAGGCTCTGGTGCCAGGTGCTGGCTGTGTCCTGGAGCACAGCTACGTGGAGGCCCTGCACAGTGGGCTGCAGGTCCTGGTGGCGGTGAGTGTGGGGTCAGGGCCAGCAGGAAAGGGTGTGGGGTGACAGGGAGGGCACATGGGGCTGAGAGCTTGTCCTGCCTGGAGGGGGGCACTTTCTGTGCACAGAGGAACCAGTGTTTCTCTTTGCCAGGCAGGATGCCTCCTTGTCCTCCCAAGAGGTAAGATGTCACAGGTGGCTCCCAGCTGGGCTGCTGGGCTCACACTGCAGGTGCCTCAGAGCCCTCTCTGCAAAGTGAGCTCTGAACTGTCTTCAACCTGAGCCTCTGGGGCACTGTGGAGCAAGAGGCAGGAAACCCAGGATGGCAAAGGCCTGTTGGGCTGTGGGGCCATCCGTGTCCTGGGCGCTCTGCTCATTGCTGACTCGGCAGGTGGACTGTTTCCTGCAACTGAGCATCAGTGACGGGTGTCTGGGGTGCCGTGGTTCTGTGTGAAGGTCATGTCCCGCTGGCCTCAGGTTGTGAGCCTGCAGGAGATCCAGGTCTGAATGAGGTCAGCAAAGATGAGATGTGATTATTTTCCATCTGTGTTCAGGGATCTTCGTCCAAGATAAAGGTCAGAAAATGGCTGAAGACCGCCCCATGGCTGTGAGGGGGGCAGAGTGCAGGGTGCAGGGGCCCTTGGGAACCATTGTGCACATGGAGAGGATGTGCAGGGGCTCTGAACCCCACAGGCCTCTCCTGTTCTCCTGTTCTTTTTTTTTTTTTTTTTTTTTTTTGGTTC
>PVJS01006282.1:0-10404 GCA_004027185.1 Glis glis
AGACCCGGTTTCAAAATAAAGTATAAAAAATAGGGCCGGGGGTGTAGCGCGGAGGTAGAATGCCCCTAGGTTCAATCCCTGGTACCACAAAAAAAAAAAAAGTGGATGAGGCTTAGTCTCTACAATAGTTTTCTTTTCCCAGCAAGAATTGATGTGGAAACTCTAGTTAATAGAAATTAAAACTGGTATTTAGCTTTGAAACTGTAATTTTCATGTTTTCATTTTTAGAGAAACTAATTATACAAAATGGTTTTACACATTTTAATCTGGAAGTTCTATTTTTCTAAAAGAATATGAATAATAATGTAATAAAACAATAACATGGCCAAATATTATGCATTTACTTCTTTTATTTGAATAACTTTCTTTTAAATTTGTAGAAAATGTTTTTCTGAAAATTGAACTTCCCATGCATATAAGATATAATGTATCAATTCATATGTAAATGAATAGCTTTGAAAACCTTTGATATAATCGACTATATTTTCCATGAAAACAATCATATGCACAGTTGAGTCTGTCTTTGAGATGTCAGCCACTGCTCTGCCTATGATGATTCAATAATGTTATTTCTCATTGCACAGTATTAAGCTGTAGAGAATATTTAGGAGGTTGCCTTTTATTCCACTAAATTTATGTGATCGCCACATTCTTGTTTGCATTTTAAATAATCTTCAGATTGTTGACTATAGAAGATACATTTCTCAGAAAAAAAAGCTGCAAACAAAATGCTAAATTAAGTTGGATACCAGATAAACAAAAAATTCCTGGTCCATCTACTATATTCAATGAGAACTAAGAGCTTTAGAAGCAAAAAAAAAAAAAAAAGAACAACCAATGTTTTGATTTTACTGTGTTTCCTATGTACTTTCCAATTCCTGTTCTTGGCAGTCCAATACCTATAATATTAGATGTATAACAGCTATTTATTAATAGCCACTATGTTCTCTTGTACATATTATTTCTGTTGCTTACTGAACCCTATCCAATATTTCAGGTGTTCATTTGTTGTTAGAATAAGCAAACAATAAAGAAGCTTCTAAATGTTAGAGAAAATTTTTCCTAGAATAATAACAATTAACTAAGAAATTTCAGGAAAAAGTTTGAAAAACTATTGATACTTTAAAATTTTAAAATTTGGAGGAATGAGAAATATCTTTCTCCCTTTTTTTTTTTTTTTTTTTTTGGTACTGGGAATTGAACCCAGGGGCATTCTACCTTCGAGCTACACCCCAGCCCTATTTTTTTTTTATTCTTTATTTTGAAACAGGGTCTCACTAAGTTATGGAGGGCCTCACTAAGTAGCTGAGGCTGGCCACGAATCGGATCCTCCTGTCTCAGACTCCCAAGTACTGGGATTACAAGCGTGCGCTACCACGCCCGGCTTTTTTTTTTCTTCATTTTTATTGGCTCACTGTATTCAGACATCATGGTGAAATTCAGAGTGATAGAGACATACATACACATAGCACTCAAGCTTCCTCCTCCTGTCTCCCATCTCACTCCCTCCCTTCCCCATACATGATAATGAGATTCGCATTGATAATTTCACATATGTACGTAACATCAATTGAAGTGTTTCATTCATCATTCTAAATTATATGATGATTCTTAAAGTTATTACTTTAGTGTTCTATACTTGATAATTATAAACAGTTTGTTAATAAAATTGAACTAAAAAGGGGCAAAACATCAGGATAATTTTGGAATCCTAAAGGCTCCCTGTGATTTTGAGGCAATCTGTTTTCCATTCATTATCTTAAGATAGATGCCCTTCTCATGTTTTCTGCTGTAGAGAGCAAATGATTTAGCTCATTTCATAAGCCAAATTTCAATCTCAATTCTGATTGTAGTAAAAGAAAACAACATATGAGTCATCAAAACTAGTCTGTATGTATCTTATCCATGTTGGAAATTATAAAATACCTTAAGAGGCAGTAAAGCATAAAGGTTCAGATAAGCAATTAGACTGGTTCCATTTTGAACCAAGGGACATTCTGAATTTATAGAGTCTTGTAATTCATATGCATATGTATGACGGCAATTCAACCAGAAGTGGTTCATAATCTCAACTATGTTTGTAGGCCATTAATAACTTAATCAAAGAATTGAGTTTCAGTAGGATAGGAAAGAATTCCCATTTTTCCTCAAGAAGATTAATAAGACATTTGTATTCTGGGACTTAGATACCATTCTTATACCAATATAACAAGATGGCTAAAACTGAAGCTCCAAAATGGGATTATCAATATCTACCATTCACTAGCAGCATGACCCAAGTAGGATTACCCAAAATCTCCATCTCATTATGTATATTTAAAAGGGAGAGCCGGGCGTGGTGGCGCACGCTTGTAATCCCAGTACTTTGGGAGGCGGAGACCGGAGGATCTGAGTTCGCGGCCAGCCTCAGCTCGCTCTCTCTCTCTCTCTCTCTCTTTCTCCCTCTCTCCCTGTCTCTCTCTCTCTCTACTTAGTGAGGCCCTCCGCAACTTCGTGAGACCCGGTTTCCAAATAAGGTATAAAAAAAATAGGGCCGGAGGTGTAGCACGGAGGTAGAACGCCCCTGGGTTCAACCCCCATACCGCAAAAAAAAAAAAAAAAAAAAAGGGAGAAAAGTAGTATTATTACCATGGGATCATTTTTGGACTGAGATAATATGATAAAGTTTTTATAACTCAGCCTGACATATGATAGTACCATCAGAAAGAAAATATTTAACACCATAATGAACCAAGTGTTCATTTTAGATTAAGAATTTGAAGTATCAAGAAGTACATAATGGTATCTCTTCTACCAAAATATTGCCTGTAGACTAGGGCTGATTTAAATTTCACCTGCTCTATGAATCTTTTCCCAGTCTTTCCAGCCCCCATATATACATCTGTACTCTTCATCTTTGTAGTGTGCATATATATATATATATATATATATATATATATATGTGCTGAAATTATATATATTACATATATATTATATATATAAACTGAAATTATATATATATATAATTTCAGTTCATCTCAAGGTAAATTAGGGAAATATTGTGAAGGATTATAATGATACACTGATGAGAGATTATCCTTAGTTCAGAAAAAATGCTTAGACATTAAAAGCTTTTGAACATGGGTATATTTCTAGAAGTATGATTCCCAAACCAAAGGGCATATATATTTTAATTCTTACAGGTTTTGCCAACTTCTCCTCCTGAGAAGTTGTAACAACCTCAATGCATCTTTAAATGTAACACCATTTCTGAAGCAACATTTAGTCTTAAAAAGTAAGTTTTCCTACCATTAAGGGGATGCTCTATTGGATTAGATTCTAAATCAAGGAATATTTCCAGAAGTGAGTTCTTAGATACTCACCATGGTAAAAATAAACTTAAAACTTGTTTGATCAAGTAATTTCTATAGGTTTCCTTACTGCAGACCTTTCATGCAAGACTGTGCTACATATATATTTCTTTTATACATATACATATATATATTTATAATATATATACAGACATATAATATATATATTTCCCCAAATATGTTAGGTCATAGAATTTTTCCCCAGAGCATTTCAAGGAAATAATGTTTCATAGAATATTTCAGGAAATGCTGCTTGGCACCTCTAGTTTCATTACTTACTCATTCATCAGCTAATATTACTATCAGTTTCATGTAGAGAATTTATTGCCTCTCCAATGTAATGGGAAGCCACTTACCTTGTCTTACAATCTTTGTATTCTGCACAACAACTAGCATGATATACACTGCAGAAAAGGTGTGCAATAAATCTTTGCTGATTAGCTGACAGGTTACAAGTTTAACAAAAGAAAATTATATATGCTAGAAGTTGAGAGTACATGAGAACGCAATGCTCTTATATAAGTAGGATCCAAAGCCATTTTCATCTTCTTAACTAATTAAAGTACTTTTTGCTTTTATCACACACAGAAGTGTCATTAAAAGCTGTTGTGCATTAACAGTGACTGTTTTCTCTCTAACTACAATTAAACAGACACTTGCCATTGCACTTTTTTTTAACTTTATTGCCAGCATATTGTCTTAACAAGACACATTTCAATAAATGCTTCATCTTACAATTTTAATAACTCAAAACACTTTGGGGGCTCAAAACATTCATAACGGCTCTATTCGTGAGGAATAAAAATTATTTTTCATGTTTAAAGAAGATTAGCTTCAAGTTGGAAAGGCTTATAATGTTCGCATAATTTTGTAGAGGATAACATACACGAGGGAGTCAATCCCTAAGTATGAGAACTATAAGTAAAAATTAGATGTATACACATGACTTATAGGGCCAACATTTACTCTCTCCTGACACATATCTTTTAAAATATTTTTCATGTAATAATAACTCTTTAATAGAATATATAATTTGAAATATTGATTTTTATACTTTTATTGGTACATTGTAATTATGCATCATATTGAGGTTCAAATGGATACAAACATACATGCACACAGCACTTGGTGTGTTTCCCTCCAGATCCCACTGCACTCCCCTCATACACATTTGTGAGATTGGTAGAGATACTTTCATATATGAACTCAGCATTATTTGAATGGAATGACAATGGATAAAATCACAACTATAGATATTTACTATCTCAGAGAAAACCAACATTACCCAATATCTGCTTAGAAGACAATATATTTCTAGTAAATAAAGAAGTTTAAAAGTCAAAACTGTGTTTTCCCACTTGCCTAATGTCTGATGGAAACACAGGATGCTGCTTGTCTTAAAGTAAAATATATTTATAGTTGGAGACCTATTTTGCAATGTTTGTATTTTCTATGCAAGAAAAATACTCTTTTATACTTAATTTAGTAAAAATGAAAAATATTTAAATTTGCTCAAATTTTCTTTGTTATCTTCTTTAACGGTAAGATAAACATATAATTCCTTGGCCATCTACTATGAGGACCTTTTCCTACACTCTGATTTAATTCTCCTTACACTTACCCTCCCTTCTCCTATGTGAAAACTGGGACATACTTAAACAAGGCAAGCGGCTTCCCCGAAGTTTCACTGCTAATAAGCATTGAGCTTGGGTTGCCAGCTCAGAATATGGTTGTAAGCCTTCCCTCCTTCTACAACATACTGGCTCTCTTCTGTAGTTTCATATCTCCTATTTAGTATTGTAGTATATCCTATTAAATATTCAGATCTGTTAACTAAAAATAAAAATGATGTAAATAGTATGTTCATTTAATTTATCAATAAAAAAAGGTCAGGGGACAGAAAATGTACTCCAGAAAAAAAGGCAAGGGACTATTGCTTATATAATGACCTCAGAATTTAGCAAATTTGCTTCATAAAAGAAGTCTAGCTTGAAATACAAGGCTACATGATGTCAATTGCCAGAGTCAAAACATAGATTATTTTACCAAACATAATAAAAGGATGTTGTGTTATCACTAGCGCACACACGCACATAGACACACACACACACACACACACACACACACACACATCCACACACACATCGTTATGGTTAAGAAGGCCAATTTGTTTAACAGAGGAGGAAATTCGTTTTTTTATATACTTGCCTTTTGCTGGGAAGGCAGCCAAATTTCTAACTGAATCTAAGTCTATATTTTATTATAGCTATATGCATGTAAATGAACAGTGTATAAAATATAGGCCATTTCCATTCAGGTTATTTAAACTGTAAGAGATTACTGTACCATTAAGAAAACATTCTCGCTTCTACCTTTCTCAGGAACTGAAGATTTCAAGATATCCTCAAAAATGTCATTTCAGAATCTCAGTGTTTCTAAGAATCTACACAAAAGAGCTGCTCACTTTATTCTCAAAAATAAAAACACTAAGCCAGGTGTGGTGGTGCACACTTGTAATCCCAGTACTTGGGAGGCTGAGACCAGAGGATCCAGGTTCACAGCCAGCCTCAGCTACTTAATGAGGCCCTATACAACTTAGTGAGACCCTGTGTCAAAATAAAGAATAAAAAATAGGGCTGGGGCTGTAGCTCGGAGGAAGAATGCCCCTGGGTTCAATCCCCAGTACCACACACAATAAATAAATAAATAAATAAATAAATAAATAAATACACTGAAAAAAATTATGTGATAATCACTTTACACATTTCCACAGCGCACATCTTTGTTGGAGGCATAATATAACAATATGGTCTTGTTCCATTGAAAAGGCCCACTGTTCCATTGTTAACCATTTTCATTCTTTCATAAGTGACAGGATTGTTACACAGCTGGCTCAAAACACCAATGTCTCTAACATGTCTCAGGTTGGTATATTTGGTAGATTGTTTCAATAAAGAAATTCATTACTTTCTGTTCTTTATTATTAACCACTAAAGACAAATTGTACTAGGAGATGACAAGATTGGAAGTACTACAGCACTTTTCAACCATGACCACCAGAAGTCTGAAACTTAAGAAGCCTAGTGTATTCTTTCATGATAAGCTTCCCATCTCTACCCATAGAAGAATCCACTTTTTCTGTTAAACCCAATAAAAAGCTCTATGTCATACCAGGATTTGTATGAAATTTAAGAAGGGTTAACATGTCGTGAGTGTTAGTATGTCCACTGTTCTATTTATGTGCACAATTGCTACTAGTTCCATATACAAGCAACTCATTCTCATCTCCTTAGTGATAAAATTAGCTAAAACGAGACATAATTTCAACAGCTATTCCACCTGCATCAAGCCTTCCAATCTCTCCTTACATGCACGGCTTTATCAATAGTTTAGATAGAGTTTACCTTTCAATATCAGCTAAAATATATTAATGCCAATAAGTATCCTGCTTCAGTTTTGGTTTTCATTTTTGGAAATCTTGTAGAATGACTATTATGGAATTGCTATTGATTTTCATACAGTTTGTCTTCTGTCTTTTCAATTTTTACCAGTTTTCAATTTGAATGAATGAATATATTTTATTACACATTTTATCATTTTTTAAAAAATGTACATGCACCATAAGTGATTTTCCAGTTTGTGAGTAATATTATATATAAATATAGAATTTTTAAGGGTGATATTAATTATACTTCTGCCATTTCATGATTTGTACCACAAGACTTCTGAGTATCTCTTAGACCAGTGTTTTTCAAACTTCATTACACAATTGAATGACTTGGGGAGCTTATTAGAATGCAGGTTCTGATTCAGTAGACGCAGCGTGGAGTCAGAGAATCTGTATTTCTAACAACCATCAAGAAAACATCAATGTTGGTAGTCCTCGGGAACACACTCCGATCAGTAAGTTATTAGAACAGGCACCCAAGGCTAGTTGCAATACCAAGCAACTTTACTATCATATCTGTATTTGGAATCTAGAGCTGAACTAAATGTTTCCTTCCTCCGAACTGCAATAATCCTAGATATATGTACGTGTTTCCCACATGTAAAATGCTTAATAATATAGTAACCTGTATAACACTAATGCAACCAATGGCCTAATAAATTTTGAAAGTTAATTTTCAACATATATTTTTTTTCTTATACACATGCACAAATTCATAGATTATGGAATGATGGTTGACATTATGGAATGATGTTTGGCCTCACTTTGGCAGGCCAATGCAAATAATCTACAGAAGATAACATAGAATTAAAATGCAAACTTTGAAACCCAAGGGAGTAATGTAAGCCTGGATAGTGATTCCATGTTTCCCTTACAGACAAATAAGATTTAATCTAATTTCTGAAATTCAATTAAAGTGTGCAAGAGAATAGAAAAGCAGCTCCAACCTTGTATGCTTTATAAGACTTTGTTATAAACTGAGTCTTCTTGATTGTTAACAGGTTCAAAGAACAAAAATGGAGGCCACTTTTGAAAAACGTAGCTGTAGTACATCATATATAAATAACTTTAGTTCTCACCCCCCCAAAAAAAGTAAGTCCACCCTCCTTACAGAGATATTTGATGGATAGATCCAAACTTTTCACTCCATTCACAACCAGTCAAAATGGACTTAATGCTTCTGATTACTAGGTCATAGATATAGATTTTACTTGGCATATTATGAACTGAAACCTACTTTAATGTTATTGAAATGTTTACCTATACTTTTTTAAATTTTTAAAGGAATTATATGTATATTTTTAAATTCTAAGAAACAATATAAAATCTAACCAAATATGGTGAAATATATATTTCAAAGAGATTCACACGCATAGCTCAGAGAAGTAGCAGAATGTTAAGCTATACAAATTTAAAATACTTCATGAAAGGTTTGTTCTTTTATGTGAAAGGGTTGAACAGAAGAGATGGGAGAAAGAGATTGAAATGTAAACTATCTTCTTTGCACTGTGTTCTGCACACAATGGTGACATTTCTACTGTCAACTCCAGTGATTCATATGAAGAGAGAAAAGCAATAGAGCAGAAAATACCAAATTGCAAAAAATCCAAATATCATTTGGAATGCATGTGTTGCCTTCTATTTGATTATAAATACCCTTGATGTTTTAGAATTTACAGGCAGGACAATGAACCAACTAGCAAAGCCAACATTAATATCTAGCTCAGAAGCAGATGGAAATTTTCCCAGATACTTCATCTCTACTTGGATCATCTCCTGTCTGTGCCCGTTCCCTCCCAGACCAACAGAAGCAAGGCTTCTGAGTGTCTCTACATCTTGTTCCTAAGTTTTCAATTCAGGACAGGAAGATAACTGCTCATTTTTCTTTAAAAGATATTATTTAGTAATTGAATTAAAGAGTTGTCTTTAGACATCTTTGGCATTCAGTTCTTAATAGTTACTTCATTTAAAAACCTAAGAGTTACTTCATTTAATAGTTACTTCAATTTAAAAATGTTCTAGGACTAGGAAATTAATAGCTCAGTGGATTAAAGAAAAAATCCAATTTGCATATACTGAAGACCTTATTTTTAAGTGACCTTAAAACCTATCTTGCTCTATCTTGGATATATAACAGCTACAACTCCATTTTATAGATGGAGAAATCAAGGTGTGGAGTGGTTAAATGAATGATTTATCTAAGGCCATCAAAATGGAATGAAACATGTCAAAGATGGAACTCAAAGTCATTCTAAAACTTAACACTTTTCTACATACCAAAGTGATTCCTAGGGGAAAGCTTTTTTTTTTTTTTACTGGGATTTATCCAAGGGGCATATTCTACCTTTGAGATATACCCCCAGCCCCCTCTTTTTTATTTTGAAATAGGGTCTTGCTAGGTTGCTGAAGCTAACTTCGACCCTGTGATCCTTCTGTCTCAGCTTCCCAAATACTAGGATTATAGGCATGTACCATTGTGCCTAGTTGAGAACATATATTGAATAAAAATAAATTATAATGTCATCCAGGCCAAAGTTTTCTTGCATGAACATAAATATTTCTTTGAAATAAGCTATATCACAGCTATTTCATATAATTTATATTTACCTTAATATCTTAATATCTTATAAAGCAAACTCTTAATGGTGGGCTAATACATAATCTTATGGAATAAAGCAAAGAGAATATTAAAGATTTTAACAAAAAACTCTATTTTGCCTATATAAGTTGTTAGGTAAAACTTTGTTTCATTCACATTTTTATAATACATTAAGCGACGGATTACTCTCAAGAACCTTGTTTTAATTTACCTAACATTTCTTGCTTTCAGAAATTTTAACTAATTATAATAACAGACATGTTTCATCCTCTTGTTCTTACTGGATTATTTCAAGATCCCCAAAGCAGCCTTGTACTCTGGGACTTTAGCAGCACCCAACACACCACCTGAGAGGTAGTGAGTGAACTTTTGTGATGCACTGTCTTTATACATCATAATGAGATTCAAAGTGATACATCCCTATAAGCATACAACTATGGTTGTGTAAGCTGAAATCAATTCATATTTATGTCCACAGAATAATAGTCCACTGTATGGATATATGTATCTTCATCCTTTTGTAACTTTTGAGTTTGGGGGACTTTTTAAATTTAAGTTCTCAACTTTCTTTTTCTTTTTTTTTTAACTGGGATTGAACTCAAGGTCATTCTGCCACTCAGCTAAATCTCCAGTCCTTCTTAGTTTTTATTTTGAGACTGAATCTTGGTAAATTACTGTACAATGGCCTTGAACCTGTGGCCTTCCTGTTTCAGCCTCCCAGGTACTGGGATTACAAGAGTATGTCACTATGCCCAGATTCCTAAATTCTTAATCTTTGACCTTTCAAAAGAAATTTGGCCTTAAACCTAATGGGAAAGATTGTGATTAAAAACCTATAGTAGGAAATATTTCTAACATATGAATAGAATACTATCATGGATATGTTTAAGCATATACACAACAAATAGATACATCTCTAAAGCAATACACAAATTATCCCTCTGAAGTAAATTAAATTTTCTGCTCTTTGGATTAGTAGAATTTGTTAAAGTGCTCTGAATTAAAAT
>PVJS01006282.1:10504-60642 GCA_004027185.1 Glis glis
GGTACCGGGGATTGAACCCAGGGGCGTTCTACCTCCACGCTACACCCCCAACCCTATTTTTTATACTTTATTTTGAAACCGGGTCTCATGAAGTTGCGGAGGGCCTCACTAAGAAGAGAGAGAGAGAAACAGGGAGAGAGAGAGAGAGAGCTGAGGCTGGCCGTGAACCCGGATCCTCTGGTCTCAGCCTCCCAAAGTACTGGGATTACAAGCGTGCGTCACCACGCCCAGCTGGTTTAAAGATTTCTAACAGTGATTGGATTTAATAAGTTTGTGTAGGTACATCATGTCCATTGAGGTGTTTCCCTCTTCAAGTCTTCCTCCCCACTTCCATCTCCCTCAGGTCCCTTCCTCCTTCCACTAAGGTTGGTCCTTTGTCTGAAGTCCCTCCTGTGTCCCAGTTTCTCCTTAGCTTCTGCATATGAAGGGGAACACTATTTACACACACAAACATATCAAAGCCAATCACTGTGCTGAGCAGGAGAAGGTGGAGAGGAGAGGGAGGGGGTGGGAATTGGGGGAGGGCTCAATGAGTGCTGTGTGCATGTATGCCTCTATCACCCTGAACTGTAACAAGATGTATGATTACAATGCACCAATAAAGTAAAATATCTGATCCCAATAGTCATGTTTACCTAAATATACAATGGAGTTCGTGGGAACACAGTAGACTTAACTACCTCCAAGCTTTGTGGAAAGTCACACACTCTTTTGTATTTTCTCTAGAGAGTGGTCTGAATAATGCAAATGAGCATCACTTTAATGATACTAAGGAAAGAGGGTTTTTGAAAATGGGGTTTTGGGCAACATCATTCTTGCTTTAGATAAACCTTAAATTTCCACAATGGTTTATTTCATATGAAAACCTGAAACACTCTGTATCAGCCTCGTTTCTGCAATCTCTCCCTCTCTACCCAATTCACAGCTTCCACAAAATATGCACATCAGTTTATAATTTGAGATCTTTGAATATATAAAGCTCTTAGTCATTTAAAATATATTATGAGCTAGCAGCATCAGCAGCTGCTCTCTAAATTAGAAAGAAAGGCTCTATTGATTTTGATCAGTCACTAGTCTACCCAGCCAAGAAATGAAAGCATAAACACCTGTAAGTGATGCTTTTAATTGAACTTTCATGGAACTCTGATCTTTCAAAACGTGCTTATTCATCTGGGATACATAAAGTCAAATCCATGAATAGATGTTGAAAATTTCAGCCATAAAATCACATATTTAGAAATCTCCACATTTTTACTATTTTAAAAATTATATATGTTTGGCATTAGTTAAGCATAGAACACATACTTTCTATAGTTCTGTTTTACATTGAATGATTAATAAAGAATTTTGAAGTTTCATAGGAAAATCAGCTTTTTTACAAAGAAAACATGTAGTCCAATGTCTTACAGCTGGAAGGATAAAACCCACCCTTTGGGCCTAGTCCTAGTTCCCATGAACGTTCTTAACTTGACAGCCGCTCATGGAGGAGTACAGCCTATGGGGCTGAAGCAGCCTCCCTGGGCTTAGGCTTCAGCTTGACCACCTCAGAGCTGTATAACTCTGGAAAAGAATGAAACACATGATGCGTGATTGTCTATATCCATAAAATGAGAATAATTATATAATTTATTGTGTGGTAGGAAGGATCATGCAAAGCACTTAGAACAAAGCTAGCACACAGTGAGTACCCAAAAAGGTATGTAGGTTGATGATTAATTTGCAATTCATTAATCTATGCCTAATAACAAAGTATTCCATCCCAAGGTAAAAGCATTTTCTGCCTCTTGAAAAGTCAAGGAAATGATTACACATTGCCACCCATTTTGTTCTACTTTTCAAATGAAAAAGAAAATGTTTTCTGACTCTGAACTTTTTCAAGTAGCTTTTATGTGTACAAGAGACTGTATAAAGTGTATCTTCTTTGGCATCTTATCTTAGAGAGAAATGATTTAATAGCTCTTCTTCCCATCTCTATTTCTCCTCACTTTAAGTTGGAACATTAGCCACTAATACCTCTGAGATTTCATGAAGCCAAGCCATGAAGGAAAGCTCAGCTCAGCTAAGGAGACTACCACGCTGTCAGTAGGGAAGTGTCTCTGCATTAGGAATGGCATTATTCTGGTACCATTATTTAAGTTTTCTATATCTGTACAACAGCACTAATCACATTTTTAGTTCAGTGTTATTACTAATATACATAGAAACCACAGAGAACTGAAGTATTAAAGGAGGGTCAACAAACTGAGTTGAGGTATAAAAGCACTTTTCACTTTTCTCTAAGATATTATCAGACTACAGCCAGCTGCTGAATGTAGGAATGTAGGAAAACTTCCACAAGTCATTGGCAGAGGACATCAACTTGAGCAACATTTTAAAGGCAACAACAAATGAACTTCTTTTGGCACAAAATGATACAGGTACTAAAACATGAAAACTGAACAATAGAAAGCACATAAAGGAAATGAAACATGGAAATGTATGGTAATTAAGTTCTGTGGACAGTAAAAAGATGCAGTCCTCACTATCTAAGACATCAAATTCACCAAAGACTAAATAAATATAGTATTTTTAAACTTAATGCCAAGTGGTTCAGATGGATTTTATCAGATAAGATTGTTCCCCAAAAACATATATAAAAATGATATGGTTAACATACCTATCTCAAACAATACTGGCCTTGCAAGTATTACATTTGGATTGCAAAATCTAATAATTTCTCATTCCTCCCTGCAATTCACCAGGACTGTGTCTAGGGACACATTATTTTCCTACTTATTTCTGATGGTATGTGTGCAACACACAGTCACACAAGGGGATTCTGGACTACACAACTTGTGGAAAACTTCTTGCTTAAATAAATTTTTCTTTTCTTTTTTTTTTTTTTTTTTGCGGTCCTGGGGATTGAACCCAGGGGCGTCCTACCTCTGCGCTACACCCCCGGCCCTATTTTTTAGACTTTATTTTGAAACCGGGTCTCACGAAGTTGCGGAGGGCCTTCACTAAGTAGAGAGAGAGAGAGAGAGAGAGAGAGAGAAAGAGAGAGAGAGCTGAGGCTGGCCGCAAACCCGGATCCTACTGTCTCCGCCTCCCAAAGTACTGGGATTACAAGCGTGCGCCACCATGCCCAGCAGATAAATAAATTTTTATTTTCTTTATGTATAACAAACTCCATTTTTAAGGATTTGACATAACTTATGGTAAGTGCAACATATAATAAAACAGAATATTTGGCCAGGTGTGGTGGTGCACGCTTGTAATCACAGTACTTGGGAGGCTGAGACAGGAGGATCCAGGTTTGTGGCCAGCCTCAGCTATTTAGTGAGGCCCTCCGCAACTTCATGAGATCCGGTTTCAAAATAAAGTATAAAATGTAGGGCCAGGGGTGTAGCTCGGAGGTAAAACGCCCCTGGGTTCAATCCCCGGTACCGCAAAAAAAAAAAACCAGAATATTTTATATAATATACATTAACTAAGATTCCATTAATAAATCCAGCCTGTCATCTACTGATCCAATATGTATGTGATTATAACACATATAATATACATATCATAACCAAACTAGTATAATTTATATATTACCATTCTTGTCCCTAAATATGACTAATGTAGATTAGAAATTTTTCTTTTTAGTTAAAAGTGTTCTAAATTCAAAAAAGCATAAAAGTAAAAATTAATAAAAATTTTGTAGTTGTCAAATCTAAATTATGGTATAATGGATTTTTCTCACTTTCTACAGTTTCATATTTTTCTACAGTCACATACTAAATTGGAAAAATAGTGTAAGAATATAGTCCATCGATCTGGAAACATAATTTATACCTTTATACTTGAGTATAATATTTATATGAGACATACAATCCCTGTGCTGAACACAAAGTTTATGTGTTTGTGTGTGTGTGTGTGTGTGTGTGTGTGTGTGCGCGCGCACGCACACACACAGTACTAGGGATTGAACCTAGGAGCATTCTACCTTCAAACTAAATCCCCAGTCCTTTCTATGTTTTGTTTGGAAACAGGGTCTCACTAGGTTGCTGAGAATCTCACTATGTTGCTGAGGCTGGTATCGAACCTAGGATCCTCCTGTCTCTGCCTCCCAAGTACTGGGATTACAGGCATGTGCCACCCAGCCTGGCTGAAGATAGGTTTTAAATATGCTTTATCTATGTCTCAAGAAAGTGTACAAAACATCACATGGTTGTTCCAATGCAATAATGAGTAGAACCAAAGATACACAATTTAGAATATGACCCATTTCATATACATATTACATATTATATAGAGAGTGTTATTCATCTATAAAATAAAGGCAGTAGTGCTTAGAAGTATCCGATTTTCAATTCTGTATAAAGTGCAGGAAAAGTCTCTGGGTTAACCATGATGCTACAGGTTGCTTTCTTCATGGTCTGGACCTTCCAGGTATGCTCCACAGAGTATTTCTACATAAGCATACCTTCTCTTCCCGCACTCTCCTGTTGTTTCTATGTCTAGCCTAGTATTCTTTTTTCTTTTTGGGGGGGTACTGGGGATTGAACCCAGGGGCATTCTACCCCCGTGCTACATCCCCAGCCCTATTTTTTATTCTTTATTTTGAAACAGGGTCTCACTAAGTTGTGGAGGGCCTCACTAAGTAGCTGAGGTTGGCTGCAAACCTGGGATCCTCCTGTCTCAACCTCCCAAGTACTGGGATTACAAGTGTGCATGACCACGCCCGACTTCTAGCCTAGTATTCTGAGACAGAAGGAGGCATAGAGTTTGACTGAGAGAAAAACCATAAGCAGGGACAAGATTTTACTAACAATAAAACAAGGCAGAGTGTTCCAAAAAACAAGGAATTTGATTAAGCTATGGAATGCATAGAAAGAAACACTCCAAAATTTACATCATGAATCATGGATTCAATGAATTTAGACTGGGGAATTTATAAGGTTACTAAACACCCCTTTTGGCCATTAAAATCTCAGCAAATTGTTAAGAAAATTGTCAAAATTAGAGCAATATAACTCTTTGGAAATATTTCAAGGAAAATTAATTATAAACTGTATGTCTAAAGAATGGAATTGATTTACTTTTGGGGGGTAATCATTGGAAGCTGGGATGGCTACAAAAATGATGGCTTTGAAAGGTGACATATTTTAAGTTGCCTTAAAAATCAGAAAGCTATAACAAAAGTATTGGGCAAACCTTTCCCTTTTTTCCTCCTTCCACCTATAGCCAAATGACTAGACCCTCCCTCCTCCTCCACTGTAGCTGCTCTCACCAAGACCAAGTATTACTCTACGCTTAAAAATCTAAACAAAAAAAACAGCTTTTTCAAAACCTCATATATTTAACTTCACTGTGGGTTTTGACATGATCAACCATTTCCTTCTTAAACCTTGCTCTCTCCCAGGATAATAATTCCATGAGAGATTGAAAACCCTGAACTAGGATGATGACAAGGGGATTGACAATCCTAAGAAGCCATCGTTCTCTGCATTTTAAAATCATGTAATTATTTGTTTCGTCTTTAGTGCTTGGATATACACATTAAATATGAATTCATTCACCAACCCTTGATAGCCAAATACCACTCTCTAGCCAGAAGGAGCCACCATCAAAAATTGGACACATATCACTTCAATGCTTTTCAAAAAACGTATGATAGTGCATAAGAGTTGCGTACTGCATTACTTAACATACAGTATGCAATTAAATATTAATTATCTTCATACTCTCACGTGTTACATGTTGTCCTTTCTTTACCCTTTGTAAATCCATTTAATTGCACTTTCTGTTTCATTTTGTTTTCCGTTTATTATGTTTCAGAAACTTTTTCATTTCAGTACATTCGCATTCATACTATATGGTTATACTACGATTCATTCACCTTTTCTGAATAGTGGCTATTTAAGTCTTTACAAAGTTAGCAATTATAAATAATGCTCCAATGAACATACTTTCACATAATACCCTTTTCTACAAATATAATTCTGTAGAGTATATTCCAAGAATTAAATTGCTAAATCAAAGAGAATATGCCTTTTAGTACATATGTAACATCAAATTGCCTTTGTGTGATGTTTTAAAATATATAGATGCTAAAGAAGTTTCCCAAGGGTCACATTACTAGTAAGAATTAAAGCCAGGTTACAAATCAGGTTACTGTACTTTTTTCTACAGATCTTGCTGGTTTTTTTAATAAAAAAAAGCACAAATAGGTAAGCCAGTTAGATGTAGAACCTATAGGACTTGTTGACTGGTAACTGCCTCACTTGTCAACTTGAATGTAAACCCTATGAAACTTTGTCGAGACACAATGATGTGTAGCCACTGAGTAGATAAATAGAACATATGTTGTCACTGAAGGATCTGTGCAGCAATTATGAAATCTGCAATTACAAGCAAGATAATTGGTGTAACTAATCATTGCTTACTATAATGATTTCAAAGTTCATATTATGTGCATAATATTAACTGATCTCTGAATTTGTAATAAATGGCATAATCTAGAAAAATGAAATTAGTTTCAATCCTCAGGACCTTTTATTAGTTTTAAAAATTGTTTGAAAACAAACGTTTAGAAAAATAGTTATCACTATTCAATGGAATTTTTAAAATCCACTCCCCAAATACGGTCAGATAGAATCACACAGCAATGTTCATATACAAATTTAAGTGTTTTAGATGTTTTCCCTGATACTTCTTTTATTCGTGATGCTTTTAATGACCAGTACTGTAATGGAGGGGTTTGGAGGAAGGAGGAAGAAAGGAAAGGGGTGGGTATAGGGAAGGAAAGAGTCCAAAAAATGTTATGTGTATATATGAATGTATCACTATCAATCTCATTAGTATACACAATTATAATGCACCAATAAAAATTTAAAAATTAAATAAATTTTGGAAAACATACTTTTTTGATAGTGGGGATTGAACCCAGGGTATTCTACCTCCGAGCTAAACCCCTAGCTCTTTTTTTATTTTTTGTTTTGAAACAGGGTCTTACTAGGTTGCTAAGAGTCTCACTAAATTCCTGTGGCTGGTCTTGAACATGTGATCTCCCTGTCTTAGCCTCCCAAGTACTGGGATTACAGGCATGCACCACTATGCCTGGCTGAAAAAGATCTTTTAATAAGCTCTGTTTGCTTCTAAATCTGTGCTCATAGGATTGTCGAGGGAATTGGTTTTCAACCTGAGGAAACATCTCTGTCATTACTATTCAAAGGGAAAATCAATATCATAATTATTTCAATATATATGGCAATCCCCATTTATGAGAAAAAACAATCCAGAAAAAAAAGTTATCAGAACATGTGAAGCATTGTTAATAATAACTAGCATTTATCAACATCTCACTATGCAGTGATTTAAACTTTTGGCCTATCTTATATTACTGTACATTGAAACCCTGCAAGGTAGATATTATCAAACTAATTTATAGATATATTCAACGTGACCAAGTCATGGAGCTAGATCAGGATCTAACCCTGGTTTCGGGAAACTAAAGACACATTCTACTATACTACATTGCTAAAATGATAGCACATCATTGGTATCATCAATAACATGAACTGCCAACAAACATGAATTAAAGTCTTCAAGGTATAATCATTTTTAAACAGTAATTTCAGTCTTTCAGGGATTTGCTTTGTAGAATGTGCTTCCTTTTTATCAGTCATGTAGGACAAGGTTATTACCAAGAGAAACAAATTCACACATTTTCTAGCACTTAGTTTACTTATGAAGTTACTCAGAATAGGGAAAGTGAACTTCATCAAGTATATTAAAATGCATCAAGATTAAGTTGAAAATCATAATTAGTTGTCTGAAAAAGTAATGATCATTCTAAATCTTAACATTATGAATAACATTTTTAGAAGATCTCTTATCCCTACATAAAGCCCACGAACCTGTATAACATAAATTCTAAGTTTACCTTATGGCCAAATATCCATATTAAATTGAGAATTTTGAATACCTAGACTCATTTAATTTTTTTAAATCCAAAATGCAAAGATAATGAATTATTACCAAAATATACAATCTTTCAAATTCTTGAAAAAATACAACCTTTCTAAGTATACAAAGATAAATAATATTTATATTTTGATAGATGATAGAACTTACTTTATGGCCTTTAATCCAGAATCTACCATTACTTAGATTAAATACTGGGGCAAGTCATTTTGCTTAACAGTATTTTATGTGTAACAGTATTTCATGTTTCTGTATCCATATGTGAATGTAAAATTATAGACAAAGAGACAAAAATTAAACAATATATAAATCTTATATATAAAATACAGATGATATATACAATGACAAAGAAACCAAGAATACTCAGTCTGATCCTTCTGTGCTAGTTAAAGGAAATACTAGTTCACTGTGTCTCTTCATCTATTAATTAATTAAGTCCATAAACAATTATTCACAGCACTAAGCTCTGTTCTGGGAATTGTGGCATAAATCCCTACCCTTACAGATCTCACAATATCGTGTATGTCCATAAAAGGCCAATGAACCTACGAGCAAGAATAAAATCATCCAACTTGAAAATGTAACCATTGATAATGGTACAAATAAATGTTAAATGTTAAAAATAAACAACACATTTCTGTAAAATTAACTTTATCCAAAATGAAACACAAAGGAAAATATTTCAATATAAACCAACGGATTTAAGGGAATCGCAAACCTTAGCACACTACAATATACTTAAATATTATTGCCAGTTTTATAAATCAGTACAATTCAAAACTTTATTGGCTGTAGAATTTATCAAGTATTTTAAATAAACACAGCCTTTATATTGGACTAATATCAACAAAAAGCAAAAGTTTGTTACAGAAAATAGTATGTTTTATTTTAGATTGACCAAGACATGTATTTGGTAAGTGAAAGAAAATATCACTGTTCTTTTAAGTACTGTCAACTTTGCCTAAATCAAAGTTTATCATCATGTATCAAAATATACTAAAAATACATATCATTATTATGTTACATATATACATATAAAAATACATATAACAGTATTGATTAATAAAAATAAGGTTGTAAAAATAATTAATGTTTAATATAAGTTGAAATATTCATAAGCCTATTCTAGAACATTTTAGCTTTAAATTTTATTTCTTATTTTAAAGTAAAATGTCATAAAACTCTCAAAATGCAGAATATAAAGTTAACTTTAAATTAGCTATGAATGTGAGCATATGGTCCTTTTTAGATGAGAAATAAATCTTCGGTACTAAGTATGAAATTTTATGATTCTCGGTATATAAACAAAAAAGAACAAGCAATAATGAAACGTATAGTAGGTTCAGCGTTTTTTCAGCTTCATACTTCCATCTGGTGGAACAAAAATGTAATTACTTCATTTTAAAATGTTAAAATCAAAAATTTAAGATGTCATATTTAAATAAACCTTAATAAAAAGTGAGCAGAATCAACCCCCCCAGATGCACATAATTTCTGATTCACTTATTTGGTCATTCATTTTTACATTAAATCAACAGAATGTTTATTGAGCATTTGCTATGTGCCAAGCACTATGACCAGAAATAGAAAGAGATGGTTTGGACTGAACTCTGAAATTAGAGATGTTGTCATCAGATGCAGGAGGCATATATTAAATAAACAAATGGGAAGATGAATGCAGAATTCCAGGTTATGGTAAATAAAGTTTGAGGAAAGGAAAAAAAACTGTGAGGAAAGGGTTAGCTTTCTTAAATTGTCTTGCTCCAGGGAGCAGATTATTAGAGAATGAAAAGGGGGAATGTGTGTATGAGGTCCTTGAGGTGAAAATGAGTTTGGTGTTTGGGAAAACAGAGGAGCTAGAAAGGAGTGATTGAGCAGAAGGGCAGAGGAGAGAGAGCAAGGTGAACTGGTTGTATGTAGCCTCTAGAAAATTGTGTATATTTTACTCTATTTTTTTGGCCTATTTAGTTATAAAACAAAGAGCCATCAAGAAACAAGGTTATTTCTCAAATTGTGAAGGGAACTATTTCAAAGGTTTATTTTGTCAATCTCCAAATCCTTAGGCAATCTGCTAAATTGGCTGAGCTATATATAAACCCTAAAACATAAGTCACATGCCAGCTCGTGGTAACTATAGATTTCTTTTCATTGAAAGGGCACTCAAACTCGTTATGTGTGGACTAATGTTAGTAAATGATCACTTAAACTTTAAAAGATCTAAACTCACATTTTTCTCCATTAACTGTGAAAGCTATAAATTATATTTTATGAGTGTTTAGTTACTCTTCAAACCTTGTTACTTTAAAAGGCACAGATTTTGTTTTTCTTGGATGCTGAAAACCAAGCCTTTTTCTAGATGCCAAGTTAATCCTTGTTGGCAAAATACATACCGTGTATAGTGTTTGTGCAATTTGTAATTACAAACTGACACCCACTGACAATGCAGAATAGCTTCTATCCCAGCAAGTAGTTACAGATATTGAAGACCATTGTCTGATCCCATAAGGCATGTCATTAACTTTCATTATTCCTAATGGGAGTTATGGGCATAATTCCAGAGTAAATCACAGGCCTTGTGTCACATCACTGCTCCTAAAAGGCTTCATTTTCAGGTTGGATATTTTTAGCCACATAGGCATATTGCTATTTTAGTTTTGTTTTTAGAAAGAGGCCAGATATGGCCGGGCGAGGTGGCGCACGCTTGTAATCCCAGTACTTGGGAGGCGGAGACCAGAGGATCCCGGTTCATGGCCAGCCTCAGCTACTTAGTGAGGCCCTCCGCAACTTCGTGAGACCCGGTTTCAAAATAAAGGGTAAAAAATAGGGCCGGGGGTGTAGCTCAGAGGTAGAACGCCCCTGGGTTCAATCCCTGGTACCGCAAAAAAAAAAAAAAAAGAAAGACCAGATATGCAAAATACCAGAAAAATACCAGCACACATTCTTCCTTTCTTATCCCATTTGCCTTCCTAGTCAGCATAGGATTTAGGAAGAAAAATAAAATCAGTTTAAATGTTTATTTAGATAAATCTGATGGGGAAAAGATGTATTTATACCCAATGTTGGTAGGTAAAATGCACATTCCCAGTATATCCTGTTTGAACATGTTAGGGATAGACAAATACAACCTTTATGATAATCTGAGACCATGAATTAGAAGCCTTAAAAATTCCTAACAGCATTTAATAATTCCATATTAAGATAGTTGTCATATGAAGATAATCAGATCTGCACATGTGCCCGAGAATTCATAAACATCTTGGAGAAATCAATGAACTTCCCATAATTCATGGAAACCAATCCAATCATACCTGCATTTTAAAGGCCGAATCACACAATTGATAACTGGGAACTCAAATAAATTAGTATGTAGGTAGATCATAGATTATATAATATACAGCATATGTATAAGTATATTAAAATAATTTTACATATTATAGATAACAAATGATAAAATAGAAAAACATGTTCTTGAACAAGGTACATCAGAATATGGACAATCTCTAAATGAAGAAATTAATAATTTTTTACATATGGAATCTATGTGTTTTTAAATGTATGAAGATGTATAATATTTACTGTGAACTATACAATGTGGTATGCCAAATTATCTAAGTGAATAATTATTGGTTTTATAAACACTATAATCAGTAAAAGTAACAATTTGCAGAGTTTTTAAACTTCAAGGGGTTCTAATAAATGTACTTTTAAAAATACGTTTTATACAGGCAAGACGGCAACCTGCTCCAGCTCCTGGCTGGAAAAGTTCATCCACTTGGCCCTGCAGACCCACTCTGTCCAGTTTTCCCTTTGTACGCATGGAAGTTGTATACCTATTCTTACTATTTTTATTGTAACACTAGAAATTATAGCACACACATTTAACTGAGAAGAATCTCAAGAAACCAGAAGTAGCAGAATGCTTTAATTCCAATCAGTCCTTCAGATTCACATGTATTTTTGTCTAGCATTATAATACTTGTAACTTTACAAATTAGACATAATTATTGTTTTTATTCAGTAATTTTTATTTTAGACCTATATGTTGATTATTTTCTTTCATTGTTCTTTTTTTGCATCTCTAATCTTGTTTCAAGTCTCTTTGTTCTTCTTTGCAAATTACAATCATTAAAAGTTTAATGATAATTCTTTGGTTAGTAAACATTTCTCGGGAGCCGGGTATGGTGGCACATGCTTGTAATCCCAGTACTTTGGGAGGCGGAGACCAGAGGATCCGGGTTCGCGGCCAGTCTCAGCTCTCTCTCTCTCCCTCTCTCCCTCTCTCCCTGTCTCCCTGTCTCTCTCTCTCTACTTAGTGAGGCCCCCCGCAACTTCGTGAGACCCAGTTTCAAAATAAAGTATAAAAAATAGGGCCGGGGGTGTAGCGCGGAGATAGAACGCCCCTGGGTTCAATCCCCGGTACCGCAAAAATAAATAAATAAAAGTAAACATTTCTCAGTTTTGTGGTCTAATAATGTTCTTACTTTGCTCATGTCTTTCAGAAATAATGTTGCTGAGTATATACTTTCATGTTAAAATTAGTCTCTTCAAAATCTGAAGACATCGTTTCACTAACTTCTGGCTTCCATTATTTCTATACAGAAGTTAGCTGTCAGTCAAATTTTGTTCCTCTGTAGGCAATCCATACTTTCTACCCAGTTGCTCCTGAAATTTTTTCAGTACGCCTTTGTTATTATGCAGATTCACTGTAATATGTCTCTGTATGAAGTTATCTCTTGATAGAACTTCTGAATATCAGGATTCATGCTCTCAATATTTCTAGAAACATCTTCACCATTACCTCTGTGATGCTTACCTCTCTTCTAGTCTTTCTTCACTCTCACCAATAAACCTGAGCACATGTATGTTATGCCTTCTTATTCTATATTTCATATTTAAAACATTTCTCTTAGCCGGGCGTGGTGGCGCACGCTTGTAATCCCAGTACTTGGGAGGCTGAGACTGGAGGATCCAGGTTCCTGGCCAGCCTCAGCTACTTAGTGAGGCCCTCCGCAACTTAGTGAGACTGTTTCAAAATAAAGAACAAAAAATAGGGCTGGGGGTATAGCTTGGAGGTAGAATCCCCCCAGGTTCAATCCCCAGTTCCGCAATAAATAAATAAATAAATAATAAAACACTTCTCTTTCTCATCTGTATGGTATCCTAGATAATTGTGCAGATTTTTTAGTTCACTATCTTAGCTGTGTAAAATCTATTTTTAAATCTATATTTATACTTTTAAAAATAAATTTATTAAATTTATTTAAGGTATACAACATGGTGTTATAAGATATGTATAGTTAAAATGGTTACTAGAATGGGACAAATTAATATATTCATCTGCTCACACAGTTTCCCATTTTTATTCCCCTGTAATGAGAGCAGTCATAATCTACTCCTTTAACAAAAATCCTGAATATGATACACTAACTACAGTTCTCAGGTTACATTAGATCTTTTGAACTGTCTATCGTATATGTATCTGCTACTTTGCTTCCTTTGACCTAAATCTCCCCTTTTTTTAATTCCCTGTTAACCACTGTTTTGTTTTCTAACTATATATTTGATAATTTTTAGATTACACACATAAGTGGTATTATGTAGTATTCTCCTTTCTCTTCCTTTCTATATCTGCTCATTTCACTTTGCAATGCCTTCCAGGTCCATCTGTATTCTGCATATGGCAGAATAGCCTCCTTTTTTAAACTGAATAACATATGTCACTATTTTTATCCATTCACAAAATGATGAATATCTAGGTGGTTTCCATGTTTTGTGGGAGTGAGGTGGCAATTCCATTTCCTTTGAGTATGTACTCCAAAGTAGGATCGCTGGATCACATGGTAGTTCTATTTTTAATTTCTTTAGGGGCATCCATACATTTCCTATAGATGGCTGCACCAATCTATATTCCCACCAACAATGCACAAGTACTGCCTTTTCTCCATACCCTCAGAAACACTCCCTATATTTGTTGTTTTGATTATATCTATTCTATCAGGTATGAGGGGGTTTTGATTTGTATTTTCCTGAGGATTAGTGATGTTGATCACCTTTTCATATACCTGTTGGCCATTTTCATATCATCTTTGGAGAAATGTCACATCCTGTGGCCATTTTTTGGGGGGGTGGAGTTACATGATTTTATTGTTATTGAGTTGTATGAGTTCTTTACATACATTAGCCTCTTATCTATGTTTTATGAGTATTTTTTCCAAACTGCAAGTTGCCTTTTCATTTTGTTGATTGTTTCCTTTGCTCTGCAGAGCCCTTAAATTTGATGCAGTCCTATTTTTTACTTTTGATTTTGTAGCCTGAGCTTTTGGTGTGATAACCAAGAAATCATTCTCAAGGTGTATGTCAAGGAACTTTTCTCCTATATGTACTTTCAAATTTCAATAATTATATGTATCTTTTAATTCAAGAAAGTTTCTATTATTGATTGCCTAGCATGTGTGAAGCCCTGGATTTGATCCCCACCATGGGAAAAATAATTCATAAATTCTATGTAACTCTTTTTCAAATCTGCCAGGTTATTTTCACTAGTCTTTTTTTTCTTGTTCCTTTGCTAAACCATGAATATCCTCTTTTATTTTTATGAATATAATAAATATATTTATTTCTTTGAATGTGATAATTACACTATTTAGTCTTTAAAAGTCAGAGTCTAGAATTTGTTTTTCTGCCATCCTTAGTGATACTTGTAACACTATACTTAGATTTTTATTCTAAGTCCATGTTACTGATAAAGTTATCCAAGGGAACTATCTATCTTTAAGGTACATTACTCTGTGGCTCCCAGAACATGTGTCTAATTCCAAGTCTGGGGCAATGAAAGAACAAGTATATCCCTGAACATCTTGTGCTATACAGAAAAGGAAGCCCTCAAAAAAAAACACATATCAAAACAATACAGATGATCACTTAGAACAATGTGGCCTTCAAAAGAATCATAATGGTAATGTATTATAACTCATGGAATAAATTATTGAAAAATTAATCTATAGCAATGCTCAAGAGAGAGGGAGGGAGAAAAGAAAGGTAGGGAAGATATTTATTTGTCCTTATTGAAGATAATCAGTATGTCTGTACCCCCTGTTGAATTGCAACATAAATTGTATAACATAAACAATTCTTGCCAAAAAAAAAGGTTTAAACTACACCCAACAAGTATTTATAAGGAACTTTAATACATATTGTTATGGTTTCTCTATGAATATCCCCTGGAAAAGATCACATGTTGGCAATGCAGAAGTGTTCAGAGGTGAAATAAGCGAATCGGGGCTCTAACCTCACATTGTTTAAATCCATTGATGGATGAACAATTTGAATGGACTTACTGGGTGGTAACTGTAAGTAGGTAGGGTGTGGCTGGAGGAGTTCGGTCACTGGGGGCAAGGCCTTGGTAACTGTACCTGTCCTTGGCCTCTGCCTCCCTCTCTCTCTCTGTCTCTCTCTCTCTCTCTCCTGCTTCCAAGTTTCATGAGCTCAGCAGCTTTCCTCCACCAAGCCCTGCCACCATGATGTTTCTGCTTTGGACCTGGCCAATCATAGACTGAACCTCTGAAACCATGAGCCAAATAAACCTTTCCTCCTCTAAGTTGTTCTTGTCAGGTATTTTGATCACAGCAACAAAAGAGCTAAGTAAAATATATATATATATATATATTTATATACAAATAATTTACATGTATATGCATTATACTACATATGTGTATATATATATACATATATATATATATATATATATATATAAACTATGGTAAAGCACTAGTTAGGAAAACAATGACCATAAAATATAATTTAGCATTACCTGTAGAAATATGAATATAGATAATATTATTATAAATTATCATAGGTATGATGAACATAGTATTTATATAAATATATGTCAATAATGTGGTACATATTTTTGGAGACATATATTGAAATATTTGTGTGTAACTGGCATGGATCCCTGCAACACACATTTAAATAGTTCAATAAGAAGATAGAAAATGTAAGGCAGAGACAGTGAAAAGCAACATGTTTGGCAAACTGCTGACAATTTGAAGAACCCAAGTAGTGGGTTTATGTAGTATTCTTTTAATACTTTGTGTTGGATTTATGTACTATTCATTTAATACTTTGTATCTGAAATTTTTTCATAATTAAAACTTTTTTAAAAATTAGTCATTCCTCCAAAGTAGTTTCTTTCTTTCCTTTTTTTTTCTTCTTTAAGTACCTAGATCCCAATTCAACATGATTTAACTATATATTTGAGTTGGAGTTTTTCAGACCACACAGACTAGCAGTGTAAATCCCAGCTCCACATGACTTTGAGTGGGTTTCCCCCCTTTCTTTTCTTTTCCCTCTTCATCCAGAAACAAGGTCTAAAATGACAAACAAATACATTTCTGTATTTAGAGAGACAGGGTTTTTGTTCCTCGTTTTGCTTGTTTTCTCACTGAGAGTGTAGCCCCTTGATGGTTGCAGCATTATAGGAGATATCCAACTTGGGCCTTGCTAAGGTCAAAGTTCTGTCCTTGACCTTCACATGTGTAGAGTATGAAAGGCTGAGTCACCAAGTAGTGGCAGGCACATCTTTGAAGGTTTCTCTTAGTTTCTCATGTGATCAATCATGCTTTTAAACACAGGTGTGTTTCTGTGTGTGCCTAGTATTTCCTCTATCTTCTAGTTCTTATTTCACAGAGTGTCTGTGTTAACATAACGATTTTCTTGTGTTGTTGTTGATGATGATGATGCGGTTGACATCACTTCCTGAAGGCTGCTGTATTGTAGTTTGTGGTTCTCTGAGTTGAAAGAGTTACATGCAGAGGCAGGACCAACATCAACAGGGAGAAGTACATCTAGTAGTCTAATAAGTGAACAGTTAATATCAACGTGACCGTGATCTCCTTTACCAACACTGTCTTACATTAATGCCTCTCTTGAAGACATATCTTCTCTAGTAACACTTCCTTGTATGTTTTCACTTGTCTGTTGTACACACCTTTCTAAGCAGAACTGAAGCCTTCTCCCCCCTCCCCCATGATGTGGGAAACCACCACTACCTCTTCTGAACCCACACTGCAAATCTTGTCTGGACTCCCGCCCTTCATGGGTTCAGGCTCGTTAGGAAGGTTAGGAGCACAGATCGCAGTCAGACTCAGACCACTATGTGAGCTCCTTGTCCTTGGAGATGTTTCCTGAGTTTTCTATGTGTTTGTTTTCTTGTATGCAAACTTGAGATGTTAGTAATTTGTATTACTCTTTTATTATATTACTGCAATTATATATCACGATGAGATTCATAGTGATATATTTATCTCCCCAGGATGTCACTTGGTCTGTTTCCCTTCTTTTCATAGGAATGTATTGACAACTGAATGAGGCAGCTCATGAAAGGCATTTAGCACAGCACACAGGGTGTAAGTTCTAGAAGCCTTACTATTCAGGGCTTGTTAATGGTAGCTATTTCTGCATGTGTCTATGTTTCCTCTTTCCATGCAGAGCACAAGATTCTTATAAAAACCATACTGCTTACTGCGCCATGTCCTTTGATGGGACTAGAATATTGCTGAACTTAAGTAGATTGTATTACTTATATTCAAATAGCAACTATAGTCATTTAAATTATTACACTATTTTAACATTACCCTTTATCTGATGACTACATTGTAATACTGGACCAGGATCCTTTTCTTTCAGTCAAGAAATATTATATTTTCAAAACTTATAAAGTTCTAGTAGTACCCCTCTTTTAAATCAGGCAACTGAGAAAGTACTTACTTGCCTAACCTTAAGGAACAAGCTCTCTAACAGCAGAATTTGATAATCCATCACACCTGTCAAAGAAGTGTTGCTGGATATTTGGGCTTACCTGGTGTCATTAAAATCATAGCCTATACTCAGTGAATGAGAAATTTATAGAACACTGTGTGCTACATAGAGAAACCTGGCTGGTCATTTGAAGAACCCAAAGAAGACTTCTTTGATGTCAATGGTTTGATTACAAAACAGAGTAAATTGGCAAGTTTACCAAGAAAATCAAACACTGTTATCATAATTGAGAAAATGTTGCTTTTATAAACCCAGCTTTTGTAAAAGCACTGCAAGGGAGACTGATAGTGAAGAGGAAGGGGATGGGGGAGAGGTAAAAGGAGGAGTAGTGGGGCGTAGAAATGATGAAATATAACATATACATGTATGAATACCCCACAGTGAAACCCACTATTCTGTATAATTAATATGCACTAATAAAAATGTGCTTCAAAATACCACCATATTCTCAAAGAAAAAATGAATGAGTCAGTGTGGGAAAAGTGCCAATTGGACTCAAGCTATGTTGTAAATGAGTGTGTTTCCACAGTGAAATAATTAAAGGACATTCAGGCACTTCCTTGGCTCTTCTTAGAGAGTTCCCATGGAAGTATCTCACTTCTACTTTTCATGGATCTCTATCCTGAGACACTTAATGGGGAGAGTGTATGCCTGGGATGACTGTCATGATATTTACTCCTAAAATAAAGTACATACATGCACACACACACACACACACACACACAAACATACACACGTAACCTGAAAATATTGTTTTCAATGATTCTACAGAGGAAAAGTGGCTTCTAAATCATATATGGTAAAAACAAAATTAGAACTCAGTTTCCCCAAGAACAAACAGAGAATGCCTTCCTAGTATCCATCCATCCATAAATATATTAACTGGAACAAGTCCCAAAATGGAAAATGATAATTCTCTCAGCAATTTCTCAGATTAACCTCCCACCAAATTCATCTCCACCACTTGCATAAGAATTTTTAACAAGTTCAACACTATAACAACATTATCTTCTTTTTCTAATAAAGATATTTCCTACACTATGAAATGAAAACGTTTTCTAAAAATAACAACCCACGACCTCTTCCACATATTCTACCAATGTGGACTGTCAAGAAATTTTATTAACTTTGGGGATCACAGATTATGGGAGTTATACTTCTATTGGAGAAAACTTTTAAAACTTTTTATAAGCACTCTACATTCTGTAATAACAAGCCAGAATCATTTGGATAAACACAGGGAAGGATGATTCTTTATGAGGGGAATAGAAGACACTATAAAATATTATTAGAAGCACTAATAATGCCTAAAATATTTTAAGACTTGCTCATATCTATTTAGAGCTTCCTTATACTCAGTTTTCAAATACAGTCTAAATAGAAATTGGGGAAGAGATGAGGACTCATACATTTATAGTTCCCAACCATCTGAACAAAATTTTTAGCTAAAAATCAAAAGGAACAGAATTTTCATTTTTTAACTTCAGTGAAATTAGAATGGTTTCACATCTTTTGGTAATTAAGTAAAAATACAGATTTTCCTCTTAATGAATAGTGGTTTTTTTCTACTGACTAATGAAAGAAAATAACATTTATTCAGCATTAATGTGTCATTTCCTAAATGACTCTGAAAAAAATCTTTCTAATTCTATTTTCCACCAAAAGATAAGCTCTATGATGGCAAATGTTTTTGTCTTTTTTTAATTTAATGCTACATCCCTACCACCTAGAACACCATAAAGTATAATTTATATATCATATTAATAAATATTTATTTAATAGTATATCCCCAGCACCTAAAACACCATAAAGCATAATTAATACATCATAGTAATAAATATTTGTTGAGTGATTAAGGATATATAAAACCAGAGGAGTTGCCACATATAAGGCAAACAACATTATTCCTACATGTAAGACACATGATGTTTGTGACTATCGGTGTCATGTTGTATTTTCCTAGTAGCTTATATTTTACATGTTGCATGAGGTCATTTTATCTTTATAATAGTGCTGTGGTTGATGTATAACTAATATCATTACCTACAGGTTTTAAATGAAGAACTAAGGCTCAAAGGTGGAGAAACATGCTCATTTGCATGGTTGGTCAGAAGCAGAGTCAGTCCTAGAACAGCCAGTGTCTGTGACATCTTTTTTTTTTTTTTTTTGCGGTACCGGGGATTGAACGCAGGGGCATTCTACCTCCACGCTACACCCCCCGCTCTATTTTTTATACTTTATTTTGAAACCGGGTCTCACGAAGTTGCAGAGGGCCTCACTAAGGAGAGAGAGAGAGACAGGGAGAGAGAGAGGGAGAGAGCTGAGGCTGGCCGTGAACCCGGATCCTCCGGTCTCCGCCTCCCAAAGTACTGGGATTACAAGCGTGCGCCACCACGCCCGGCCTATGTCTATGACATCTTAAACTACCATTTATTTCCATGAAACTCTCTGGTTTTATCCTCTGGTACATATGAAAATGGTTTGGGATATTTTAACCCCATTCTAGCGAAAACATTTCTAAATATTAAATTACATTATTTTATAGTAATATACCAAAACTTTACTTATTACATATAGCTTATTATTAAACATTACTAAACATTTGGTGGCGGGGGCAAGGATATACCAGGTCAGATCACAGAACTAACTCTGTCTATACAAAGACACAGGAAGTAGTTATCTGTGTGGTATGAATAAAGGGACAGTACCAACCTTTATTCTCCTCAAATTATCTTTGATCGATAGCACTGCCTGAAAAATGGAGAGGACATGAGTTTAAAAAAAAGTCACCCTGATCAATAATGCGGCCCAGGGTGCAGGGTGCCTATTTCTGGTTGTTTATTGTTGTTGTTTGTTTGTTTGTTTGTTTGTTTGTTTGTTTGTTGGAAGCTGGGGATTGAACCCAGGGCCTCATTCATGCCAGGCAAGGGCTCTACTACTGAGCTACATCCCCAGCCCCAGGGTGCATATTTTAAAGCCAAATATGCTATAACTAAATATCTGTACATAGTATTTAGAAATTGAATTGTGTTCCCTATAACTACATTCTTCTCATAACTCAGTGCTATTTCATTCCTTGGTCACTAAGAGAGGTACCACTAAATCAAAAACTACCTCACAATTGCTACAGAGAATATTTATGTGCACATATTACAAGTAGATCGCCCATGGGTAAGTTTGGACTCCTACTCTTCTTGATTGCCACCTATCTACCACAGAGAGCTCCACTCAGATTTATTACTGTTGCAATGTGGAAGTAGATCTGGAATAGATTTTTGAAGCCCATTTTTAGACTCAATAAACAAAAGTACAATGAAAGAGCTAATAGATCTTTAGTCAGACTCTAATTTTCTTTTCCAATCTGATCTTCCTTTACCACCAGAGTTGGTCAAGGTGGCCCCAGTGATCATAGTAAACTGCACACAAATGCAGCCTTCTGACACTTTTCCTTGTAGCAGTTTCTTCTTTCAATGTCTTTGTGACTTTTGGTCATTTATACCTCAGAAAGAGAAATTCTTAATTAGGAAAGCTTTCCACAATCTGCTTGCTCTCTTTTCAGCCTCATCTGCTACTTTTCAAGTTGTGTTTCAGACATATGACCCAAGAATAGAAGGATGAAAAGGATGAAACCCTTACAAGCAGTCAGTTACCACTGACCCTCAGGCTTCTTCCCCACATCCTCTCAACCTGCAATGTTCTCTTGGTGACGTCACTTCTTCCATGTCAACCGTCCCCCCCATCAGTACTGAAGATTGAACCCAGAGGCACACTACCTCTGATCTCACACCCCCTAGCCTTATTTTATTTTTATTTTGAAACAGGCTCTAACTAAGTTACTGCATGCTACTGGCCTTGAACTTGTGATCCTCCTGTCTCAGCCTCCCAAGTACTTGAATTATAGGTGTGCACCATCACGCCTGGGTGATGGTGCACACCTATAATTCTCTTTTATTTTATCTAAGTTTACTTTTTAAGAATTCTTTAGCCAGGCATGGTGGCACACGCCTGTAATCCCAGTACTTGGGAGGCTGAGACAGGAGGATTGCAGGTTCGAGGAGAGCCTCAGCAAGTAGTGAGACTCTCATCAATCTAGTGATACTCTGCTTCAAAATAAAAATAAAATAGGGCTGGGGGTATAGCTTGGAGGCAGAATGCCCCTGGGTTCAGTCTCCAGTACCACAAAAAATAAAATAAAATAAAATTCTATATGGAAAGAGACTGAAAACAGCAAGGCATGGTTTCCCCTAGGCAAGGCAAAAGCTTTTCAAGGAAAATCTTGATTCAAGATTAAGATACACTGATACCAATTTCATTACTACAGAATTGATAGATTGAATTCCAAATAATTATAAATAATATAACTAGAAATCCATAGATTTCATGTCATTATGCTTTATATATACACCACCAGCCACCTCCTAAAAAAAGAAAAAGTAAGGCCTTTTTACTAAGTACAAAATAGCACAACAGTGCCAGCTAATTACATTTTCTACCTCACAGAAAAAATGGCAGCATAAATTGAAAATATAAAACTCCTTTGGATCACATATCATAGTTCAAAAGAACTATAGCTTTTCTTTGGCTATTATGCAGAAACGTAGCTGTAATTGTGTTATTTTCTAAAACAAATACTGAATTAAAGACTTTCATTTTATATTCATGTTTTATCATCTAACTATACTTCAATATAATTGTCCTTATCCCTATAAAACTTCCCCAACTATTGTAATCAAATAGACTAATATTTATGGGGCAAATCCTTCTCTAAATTCCACAAGAATTACTTTCCAGAATTAATGGCTAAACCAAATGACTAACATACAAGGTTATCACCATACTTTATATAAATATCACAGAGAAAGTTTCCCAAAAATGTTACAAGCATATTTTGTATCTAATGATTTATAGGGTTTTTTTTAAGTAACGCAAGATTCCCTTGAGGAAAATATTTGTATTTGAAAGATGGAGGGAAATTACTAATCATTCACATCAGTTTACTATGCTTAAAAAATAATGAAGCACCCATGTGTGATGGCTCATGCCTGTAATCCCAAGACTTGGGAGGCTGAGACAGGAGATTTGCAGGTTCAAGTAGTCTCAGCAACATAATGAGACTGTCTCAAAACGAAAAATAAAAAGGCCTTGGGGGTGTATCTCAGAGGTATAATGCCCCTGGGTTCAATCCTCAGTACTACTACTATTACTACTACTACTACTAATAATAATAATAATAGCATAATGCAATGCAAAAGGAACACTGGATTTAGCTGTAATCATGAGTCTTGCATGTTAGGCCACTCTGTCACTCACCAGGCCCTTGATCTTGGGAAAATAATTTAACCTCTTTGGGGCTTAGCTGTTCTCACCTAAAAAATAAAGAAATTGAATGATCTCTTTGCTAAATTCCCTTCACAATATATGGTTCTAAATCTATAACTCATTTACATAATTTGGAGTAAGATATAGGCTTTAGCATACTGGTATTAGACCAATGCCTTTTGTTGAAGCAAATGTTCTGTGTTTAGTCAAGGTTGTCATCATCACACTATGTAAAGTCAAGGGTATTTGATGCCATTTAGTTTTCCTGATAGGAGAAATGTGTTTCAATTGAATTATGACATGCTCCTGCAGCCTGATGCCTTCAAGACAGCCACAGTCTGCTGTCTGTCAACTATGCCAATAAAAGTGATAAATGTTTCCAGTGATTAAGTTATTTGTCAATAATAGAAGAAGCATTTCAAACTCATAAGCTATAATTTCATACTTGTCTAAAATATATAATCTATATAAGCATTGAGATAAAAGAGGAATTGCTGAGAAAAACCAATAGTATGTTTTCTAGGTTAAAGAAATATATTTTACCTCAAACATCTCTGATGCCTGAGAAAAATCCCAATAGCCCATAATAATAATAACACTCAAAGACGCTTTCCCTACCCTTTGAGACAGTTGCTCAAATATCATCTTAACATTACCTACCCAGACACTTTCTCCTCTCAGACATAAATGCCAACCTAGCATAACCCATAGATACACATGTGTATAGTTACATATACACATTTTCAATATTAGAGAAATACAGCATAAGAATCAATTAGCAATTTTTCAAAGTAAAACTTATTTAAAATTATTTTTAAAAACCTGATAACATTTCCAGGGAAATCTTTTTGGAAAACACAATGGAGGATAATATGCTAAACTAATAATATACAGGCAGTAGTAGCTCTTGGGGGAAATATTCAATGTTCTCCTTAGCTTTCATTGAAAAACTAAACAAACCACAGCATCAGAATAGTTTTCCCTCTGGAAGTAGATAGTTATAGATGTATTAAGGAGTATAACATATGCTATTAAATATGGATGGTGAATAATTCATATGTGCTATCAAAGGAGCTGAGCAACTGGGACTATTATCTACTCTACTAAAATTCTCGTTTGTTCTCTGTTGTCTTCTATAATCAGTAGGCTCACAGAAAATCTAGTATGAATGAAAATAAGGTTGACTGAAAAGTTATAAAAAATAAACAGATTAAACTAAGATTATAGGCCAATGCTGACACATTTCCCCCATGCTTAAAAAGTCTACACAACACTCTAATAGGCTGCCCAGCATCTCTCATTATAGCCTAAGTCACATGTTGGCAAAATGTCTATATTAGTTTCTTATCTTAAATAACTTTGCTTGAGGAGAAAAGGGAAATCGACCAATAAAATCTGAAACAGGGAACTAGTAGAAGAAAGCGTTAGAGATTTTTCCCCAGTTATATAGACTTCTTAAAGGGGATTATAATTAACACATAGAGCACATTCTCTTCAAAAGACATATATGGACAGGGAGTGATGTGGCTCAGGAAGCATCAAGGCTGGCATGGTCTCAAGAGTCTCAGAAGTGGCTTTCCTGAGCCCACTACTATTCACACTGTGGCTGATACAACAGGAGTGGGAAGTGCTTATTTAGTAAATATTCTTTGACTGTAAAAATCATGATGAGAGATGACATTGCCCCTAGTCCAGCACATCCTCTGTCACAGTCAAGATTCTGAAGCCAGGCTTCTGAGAGTAGAACTCCATAAATTATGAAAGGTCCTACTGTAAGCCCTGTACCATTTTAAATCTATGAAGAAGCAAAATGAGATTTAAAAACTGTCGCCATCTTTTTGAAAGATACATAATAAAAGATAACCTAACACTGTTGCAATGCATTTGTAAAACTATTTTACTTCTATGTCTTTATATCACATGGCTAACATATAAAAGTTACACATTAGGCACAAGTAACTGCTTATTAAAATTACCAAATAACTCTTGGTTCCACTTTGCATGATTTGTTAAGATAAAAAGCAAAACTATGCTCTCATGCATGTTGAAAAATAGCTTTATGCAAATTGTGGATGTTGGAAGAGATCATTTCAGTCTTGCTTTCTCTTGACTTCTCAATTCCAATAGATCCTAACTCATATTGAGCCAACCGTCCCACTCATTGCTTCACTTCTCCACTCCCACCCCCACTACTTTTTTTTTTTTTTTTTTGCGGTACCGGGGATTGAACCCAGGGGCATTCTACCTCGGCGCTATACCCCCGGCCTTATTTTTTATACTTTGTCTTGAAACCACGTCTCACGAAGTTGCGAGGGCCTCACTAAGCAGAGAGAGTCAGAGACAGGGAGAGAGAGAAAGAGAGAGAGAGAGAGAGAGAGAGAGAGAGAGAGCTGAGGCTGGCCGCAAACCCGGATCCTCCGGTCTCCGCCTCCCAAAGTACTGGGATTACAAGCGTGCGCCACCACGCCCGGCCCACCCCCACTACTTTAATCCTGGCCTGCTATTTCTTACCTAGATTAGTCTATAGTCCCTTAACATGCCTCTCACTTTGTGCCTCAAATCTGCCTAAACCCCCCATTCCCACACATATCTCACATTTCTATTACTTCTGGGGTGATTTTACTAAAATCGAAATCTGATTTTATTGTTTTGCTCTAAATCCTTCAGAGGTTTACCCAAATTTGATCCTGTGGTTTACAGACCTTAGCTTAAACCACAAAGCCTTTCTGTCCCCATTCATGTTTATGCCCGTGACCTCATCTTCACTCTGTCTGCAAATACACTCTTTCCTCTAAGCAGTCTGAATTACTTGATGCGCCTTGATGATAAGGGCTGGGTCCCACCTCCAATCCTTTGCCCCCTGTGCGTTCCCTGCAAGAATATGTTTTCCCTTTTTTCCCCTCACAAAAACACAGCCTCTAATGTCTGGTATCTATCACCTGCTCTGTGAATCCTGAATTGCCCAGTCAGCAGTGAACCTCCTTCTTTTACAAACCCAATTTCACTCAGGGTAGCAGCTATCAGAGATGTGTCACTGATGATCCCTGCCTTGGCTGTTGATAAGATTGGTACATCTATTGAATAAAGGGACCGTGATTCATTTTGCTTTTCCAGGGCTAAGCATAGGCCCAATAATAGTAGGTGCTCAATAGATGTTTGTTGCATGAATGAATTTATGGGAGAAAGCTTAACTTAACTGAGGGGAAGACAAATATTAGAATCTGAGTTTACTAATGCATATGATAATTTATGTCTGCTTACATTAACTGATTAAATTCAAAACAAAGTACTTCTGCATGACAAAATTTATTTATAACACTTCTTAAATTAAGCTTGGTTATTTGTAATTTAAAGAAATAAAATTGTATTTGTCTGAAAACATTGTATTTTATAACTCAAAAATAATCTGTAATTGCCTTTTGAATTGGCAAAAATAGATGGAATGACCTTCTATGTTCTTGGAGAGACAGACTAAATATTGCCAAAATGGCCACATTACCAAATTGTATTACAAATTCAATACAATCCCTATCAAAGTATCAATGACATTCTTCATAAAACATGAAAAAAGTACTAAAATTCATATGGAAGAACAAAAGATCCAGAATTAACAAAAGCAATTTTGAGCAATAAGAACACTGCTGGAGGCATCATAATACCTGCTTTCAAATTATACTACCAAGGTATAGTAACAAAAACAATATGGTACTGGCATAAAAATAAATGCATAGACCAAAGGAATAGGACAAATCCTCACAGAAACAGCCAGTTGAACCTTGACAATGGTGCCAAAAATGTACATGGGAGAAAAGACAGCCCTTTCAACAAATGGTGTTGGGAAAACTGGATATCCATATGTTGAAAAATGAAACTAGATCCCTGTCTCTCACCCTGCACAAAATTCTAGAACAGAAACTTTGCAACTGCTAGAAGAAAACATAGAATTAACACTATCATATAGGCAGAGGTGTGGCTTCCTCAATAAGACTCCTTCCTATAGGTCAGGAAATAAGAAAATGAATCAGTAAATGGAATGGCATCAAATTAAAAAGCTTTCACACAGGTAAGGAAACAAGAGTAAAGAAAGAGCCTACAGAATGGGAGAAAACATTTGCCACCTACTTTTCTTTTCTTTTCTTTTTTTTTTTTTTTGCGGTACCGGGGATTGAACCCAGGGGCATTCTACCTCCAAGCTACACCCCCAGCCCTATTTTTTTTTTTATCCTTTATTGAAACCAGGTCTCACGAAGTTGCGGAGGACCTCACTAAGTAGCTGAGGCTGGCCGCGAACCCGGATCCTCCAGTCTCCGCCTCCCAAGTACTGGGATTACAAGCGTGCGCCACCACGCCTGGCTCTACTTTTCTGACAAAAGATTAATATTCAGAATGTATTAAGAACTCAAAAAACACCTAAAAACCCACAAATAACCCACTCAATAATGAACATTTCTCAAAAGAAAAAAAATGCAAAGATCTAACAAATTTACAAAAATATATTCAACATCTTTAGCAATCAGGGAAATGTAAATCAAAACAACACTGAGATTTCATCTCATCCCAATGAAAATGGCTATTATAAAGAATACAAACAATAAATGCTGGTGAGGGTGCGAAAAAATGAAACACTGATGAATTGTAGGTGGGACTGCACATAAGTACAACCACTATGAAAATCAATATGGTTATTGCTCAGAAGACTAGGAATGAAACCACCATATGACCCAGCTATACTCTCCTCAGAATTTATCCTAAGGAACTAAAGTCAGGATACTATAAGGATACATGAATACCCATGTTTATAACAGTGCAATAAATAGTAGCCAAACTATGGAACCAGCCTAGGTGCCCATCAACAGATGAACAGATAAAGAAAAAGTAGTATATATACACAATGGAGTTTTATACAGTTATAAGGAACAAAATTATGTCATTTGTTGGCAAATAGATAGAACCAGAGAACATCATGCTAAGTGAAATAAACCAGACTCAGAAAGTCAAGTGATGGATATTTTTTCTTATATGTGAAAGTCAAAGAAAATAAACAAAACAGCGACCTTGTAAAAATGGAAAGGAAACCAGTAAAGTAGAGAAAGTGGGCCAAGAAGTGGGGTAGTGGGAGGAGGGGAAGGAAATGGAGGAAAAGGGAGGTACTAGGGAATAAAATTCACCAAATTATATTATGTGCACTTATGAATATAACACAATGACTTCTATTTTATGTATAATTATAATGTACCAATAAATAAATA
Organism: Glis glis; assembly: GCA_004027185.1. NCBI lineage: Eukaryota > Metazoa > Chordata > Mammalia > Rodentia > Gliridae > Glis > Glis glis. The sequence continues at coordinate 38,845 of PVJS01006282.1, forward strand.
GGTACAAATAAGTATGAACTTTGAATAGGAAATATAAGAAAATAATGCCTTCTAAATATAGTTTTACCAATAGCTACAATATTATCTCTATATCTACAAGGATATATTCCAAGCATCTACGTGGGGGTTAGGAACAAACTAATTGTTAATTTATAATTATCACTTTACTTATAGCAAAATATGAAGATTATTTTTGGATTTGGATAAGGTACACTAGCTTAAATAGAACATCCTTCTGGGTTGATGTCAAATGCCCCAAACAGTTCATGTATGCCCTTTAAAACAAAAAAAAAACAAGGTTTCAAAAATTATGCTATTTTAAGACTTATAAACTGCAATCTCATTCACTTCTCTATATAATTTTGGTTATGTACACTTGGGAAATTTAAAAAGAAGATAAGTTTTTAAAATTATGCTATTGGTTTCTTGCCCCAATTAAAGACAGTCCCTGAAAAAAGATCAGAACAATAGATTTCCTCAGTTACATTAAAGAAAATCAATGTCAATGTGTCACTAAGGATGTTTTTAATCACAAAAACTTTGGAGTAAAATCAATCAGAAGCAGAGACATTTTAACATCAAAATTATCCTTGGTTTTAGAGATGGGTTTGCCTTTGGATTTCCAAAATACATTTTCCTTTCATGTTTGCCTATGTCATTCCTGTTTGCCAACACACCATTATGTTACATGGGTTACTTCATGTGTGAGGTTTTTTGTGTGTGTGTGGTACCGGGGATTGAACACAGGGGCGTTCTACTCCGCGCTACGCCCCCGGCCCTATTTTTTATACTTTATTTTGAAACCGGGTCTCACGAAGTTGCGGAGGGCCTCACTAAGGAGAGAGAGAGAGAGAGAGAGAGAGAGCTGAGGCTGGCCACGAACCCGGATCCTCTGGGAGTACTGGGATTACAAGCGTGCGCCACCACGCCCAGCCATGTGTGAGTTTTTACTGCTTTCAAACCTCAACAGTTGAGTTTGTGGTTCTATATCAATATCTGTCCTTGCAGAACATATCTATTTTTTTCAATAAGCTAATAAGATTTCTAAATCTAACAACAAAAAATACTAAAGGTAAAGCAAAACTTAAGGACCATTGGACATGGAACCTTGCATTTATTTCAGTTTTTAAAGCATCTAGTACAATTTTGTTTCAAAATAAAGAATAAAAAACAGGGCTGCAGGTGTAGCTCAGAGGGAGAATGCCCCTGGGTTAAATCCCTAGTACCTCAAAAAATATAAAATAAAAATAAATAAATTTGCTGCTGATATCCAAGTTGTTTTATAAATTTATCAGAGTTGGTAAGTCCTACCCTTCTTCTAAATATAGTATGATTTTGCCCCTCATAATTGGAATATTCTCAAATAGAAATTTCAAAATAAGCAATTATAAATATTACCCAAATAAAATAATCTTAAGAATCAAGAAACATCAAAATGACGTTTGTGTTTTATTCATAAAAACGAAGTATTTTTCAGTTTCTGATGGTAGAAATTAAAAAGGCATCTAAGCACTCACATTTAACAATCAGTATGTACAAATTATCAATGGCATCTACTTCATTAAGTAGGAAACTTGTATATTCATGTTAATAACCTATAGTTCTAATAAGCAAGAAGAGTTAAAGATAGACAATGAAAAAACATGATGACATTTTTTAAATTGTTATTTCATCAGTAAAAGCTTTTACAAGCTCAAAATTTCTAATTTTTTTTTTTTTGTGTGTGTGTGTGTGTGTGTGTGGTACCGGGGATTAAACCCAGGGGTATTCTACTTCCAAACTATACCCCCGGCCCTATTTTTTATACTTTATTTTGAAACCGGGTCTCGCAAAGTTGCGGAGGGCCTCACTAAGTAGCTAAGGCTGGCTACGACCCCGGATCCTCCAGTCTCCACCTCCCAAGTACTGGGATTACAAGCATGCGCCCCCACGCCCGGCTTCTAATATTAATTTTTAAACTAAGCTTTTTAAACTAAGACCATTGGGTTTTTTTTTCTCTCTTCCTTTTTTTTTTTTTTTTGGAGAACTGGGGATTGAACCCAGAGGCATTCTCGAGCTACACCCCAGCCCTTTTTCTATTATTTTTTTGTTTTGAAACAGAGTCTCACTAGTTTTCTGAAAGTCTCCCTAAGTTGCTGAAGCTGGTTTGGAACCTGTGATCTTCCTGTCTCAGCCTACCAAGTACTGGGAATATAGATGTGCACCACTATACCTAGCTTTTTTCATCTCTTAATCAGCATGAACACTTCTAGATGAACACATATAGGAAATAGCTATGATGATAAATGACTGGACTAGTTTTTCAACCACATGAAAGTCATATTAACCTTAAAATATAAGGAAAAAATCTCCCTTATTGAGATGGGAATACTTATCTGATATAACCATCCAACAAATATAATTTATAGCACCTTTGAAATAGATACCCTCATGATGGTTGCTAATAATGCTAGAATAAATGATAAATATGGCTAAGAAGTAAAGGTTACAGAGAAAAATGAGGTCAAAGAAATGAGATTAGTGACTGTGGCAATAGGAATGAGACCTTGTTTCTGTCTAGACATTGTGTCTAATTTGTATAATTGTATAAAACAAAATTTTTAAACCAAAATAAAGTAAGGACAAGCTAACAATTTCTTGGCTCATTCTTTCTGTTTGTTGTCCATATCCCTATTATATCTAATTTTCTCATCAACAAAGTCAGCTGAAAAGGAGATAAGAGAGTAAAGAGAGAACCTACAGAATGGTAGAAGTCTTTTCCAGTTACTCTTTCAGCAGAGAATGAATACCCAGAATATACAAAAAAAACAACAAAATAACACAATAAGTGGGCAAATGAACTTAACAGACACTTCTCAAAAGAATAAATTCAAACAGCCAACAGATATAGGAAACATTTTTAGCCATTAGAGAAATGAAAATCAAAACTACACTGAGATTTCATCTCACTCCAGTTAGAATGGCAGTCACCAATAATAAAAACAATAATAAATGCTGACAAAGATGTGGGGGGAAAAAACTTATACACTGTTGCTGAGATGGCGAATTAGTACAATTACCAAGGCTTATAGTGATTGCTCAAAAGACTAGGAATAGAACCACCACAAGACCCAGCTATTGTACTTACTGAATTTATGCAAAACAATAACACAAAATTAGCATACTTTAAGGATATATGCATACTCATGTTTATAACAGTATATTTAAAAATGACCAAATTAAGGAACCAGCCTAGGTCTCCATTAATGTATGAAAGGCTAAAGAAAATGTGGTATATGTCTATATTATGGTTAGAAATAGAGTACCCCCTGAAGAGCTCACGTATTAAGCTCAGGGTTGACTTGTAATGGATTTGTCTGGGTGATCACCCAGGCTGGTAGGGTGTGACTGGAGAAGTTGGGTCCCCCAGTTTGCAGGTATGCAGCCTTGGGGATTACATGGCTCCTCCTCCCCTTGCTCTCTTTCTTGGTTCCAGCCTCCATGATGTGAGAGGGAAGCCTTGTGCTCTCCCTCTCTATGCTTCCTGCCACCATGCCCTTAGACCTGCAGTCTCTGGCCTCATATGGACTGAACCCTAAAATCTCCAAGGAAAACCATAAGCAAATAAATCTTCCTTCCTCTAAGTTACGTGGTAAGTCTTTTAGATTATATCAGTGAGAATGCTGACTAAAACAGTACACAATAATGTTTTATACTGTGCACCAATTAAAAAACTAAAATAAAAACTGCCGGGTATGGTGGCGCACGCTTGTAATCCCAGTACTTTGGGAGGTGGAGACTGGAGGATCCGGGTTCGTGGCCAGCCTCAGCTCTCTCTCTCTCCCTGTCTCTCTCTCTCTCTCTCTCTCTCTCTCTCTACGTAGTGAGGCCCTCCGCAACTTTGTGAGACCCGGTTTCAAAATAAAGTATAAAAAAATAAAATAATAAAATAAAATAATAAAATAAAAACTAAAAGTCTCTTTATTTTGTAGCTTATTTGCCAATATATGTTTGAAAATTTAAGGACATATTTCTATTAATAACATACAAAGAGCTGTATATGATTAAACAAGGTAAATGTGGTAGATGGAGCAAAATGGATATTATATTCACTAACATTCGACTCAGAATTCAATTTTTAACATGACTCATTAAAGTAGATTTTATAAAAACCTAAGTAAAATAAGCTCATTTCTTTGCATATAATACAACTTTAAAAAAACTCATCTAGTTTTATTTAAAACATTTTTAATAATTTCTACCATTTATCCAGTTGTTACTGCTATGATTTATTTATAGGACGTACTAAACAAATTAAACGTTCACCTTAATACACAAGATCCAAAGATATAACAACAAAGTGTTATTTGAGTATTTTAGATGTCTTCTCACAACTAGAATTTGATTGATAGAACCAGATTTTGGAAGCACCTAATTTCCAAGGACTCAAGAAAACCCACTCATGTAAAAAGTTTGGGCTTAAACACTGTATTCAATAACTTTTCCTAATTAATGAGTTTGTTAATCATAAGTTTCTATTAACATTATATACCCCATTTCAATATTTACTTTTCAGTTAAGATGAAAAGTAAATATTAAGATGACATAATCTGTCATCTACCTAAAAAAGTTACCTTTCATGAAAACTCAAAGGTGCTCACTTAGGCATCTTAGCTTGAGTGTCAAGCAGTTTCTGGCACAGACAGTATGTTTGATCTTACAGACATTCATATTTTTTTCAGACATTCATATTTTTAAAAGCTACCTGTAGTGCTGTTTCTGGGAAAGCAAGACAGTGTACACTGATGGATTTCACAGCTATTATAATTCAATTGACAATACAGAATATAAATTATGGTCTATACTGGTAAAGATGGGAATCAATTAGTGCTTAATCCATTTGAAGTTCTTTCTAAAAGTCCTGAAGAATGAAACACACCTCCCTCCTGTTGTTCATTTGATATTGGCATTTCTATGCAGCAGATGGTGACCTTATCCTTGTGCTTCAGCTCAAAAGATTTTTATTAAGGCTAAACAAGTGTGAACAGTGCTAATTTCTTGCAGCAGGCAGACATGAATAAACCTCTAGAATGAGTGCGAGCGCCCTGCCTCACCATATGGTTCAGGTCCACATCCTGCCAATGGAATGGACTGAGAAGTAGCCAACGAGCTCGAAGCCTTCCCTGAGCCCCATGTTTCATCATTAGCCACCAAGTCAAAGAACAGCTACAGAGGAAAGGAAATCATAATGGATGAGAAACATAACTTTATAAATGGTTTGCTTGGCTAGGCTCTAAAGAATGGCCAGGGCCAGGAAATTCTGAAATACAAAACATTTTCTTTTCAGTGTTTCTCAACATCCTCGTGATGCCCTGTCACTTTTCTCCCTAGCATCAATGTACTACCCTCGTCACCTCAACAGAGAGCCGAAGGATGACTGATATTTAATTATTACCATGGGCATACAACCCTAAACTGCCCCATTTAGTGGGTGTTCCATGCTCTTGAGGCATAGCTTAAACTTAAGAACTGTATGCATTACCTTTAAAGAACACATAGTTTTATAAACCTCTAATTTTAAATTATTTCATACAGTTTCTTAAATATATTAAGCATAAACTAAGTAGAATCATAGTGTGCTTTAGACCATAAAGAGCTTAAAAGTGTACAAAATAACATTTTAAAGCCTTGACAATTTATAAATTTGAATTAACCTGAGCTTGCTGCTTCATTATGGTAAGTTATTGTTTGAAACTGGAATATGGTATGAGTTCTTTTAGGTTGGCCATGCTGTGCCTTGAGTGATTATCTGAGATCTCATGACTTTGTCTTCCTGGCCCATTGTAAAAAATTCCTTCATGGACCCTTGGCTTGACACCACTGGGTTAGAATACTGTGAATGCAATAGAACATGTTTAATAGCTGGCCATCTCAGTGTCCAGTCGAAGTGACCAGATCTTTAATGAGATGAAACAGAATATGATTTTTAATCATCAAAATTAAAAATATGAAACCTTCCCATGGGAAAAGTTTAAGGACCACCATTCTAAACTTCCATCCTTTCTTCCGCCTACCACAATAAAATGACTACATAGGTAACATTTAGTGATCTTTCCATGTACCAAGTTCTTTGGGTACCTCAAACAATTTTATAAATAGGTACTAAAATCACTCACACTTTATAGATAAAAAAATTAAAATCACACAATATGCAACCAAGTTTTCATGGACTCCAGAGCCCCTTCCTTCCCTCCCTCCCTCCTCCCTTCCTTCTTTCCTTCCTTCCTACCTTCTCTTTCATTTTTTGGTACTAAGGACTAGACCCTTGGGGGTTCTGTCTCCAAAATACACCATCCAGCCCCCCTTTTATTGAAACAGGGTCTCGCTAAGTCCCTAAGGCGGACCTCAAACCTGTGAATCTCCTGTCTCAGCCTTCTAGGTACTGGGATTAGTCATGGGCCACCATGCCTGGGGAGCCTTTCCCTTTAATTATAACAATCCTCTGTCTATAAACTTTGGTCCTACCAGTTAAATTTCTTTAAAAAGCTGATTTCTCCTCCTGAAAATATTTTTATTTCTTCACTTTGTTGGATACACAACAACAACAAAAGTAAAAGTAACAGAAGACTTGTGAGGAAGAAAACAAATATTTATCTAATAAACAAATTATTCTTATGGGAGATGGATGAAGACAATTATTATAGTTTGGATCTAGAATGTTAGCCAAACTCTCAGTTTGAAAGATGGTCCCCAATCAGCAGGGTTCAGAGTTGAGACTTTTAGGCGATGATTAGATCATAAGGGCTCTGACCTCATCTGTGCATGAATCCATTTGATGCATTAATCCTTGATAGCTGAATAGACTACTGGGAGGTGAGCCCTAGTTGGAGGAAGTAGATCACTGGGGACATACCCTGGAAGGATTTATCTTCTCCGTGGCTCTTCTCTCTCTCTTTCTCTCTTTCTTCCACCACGATGTCTGCCTTACCTCAGGGACTGAGATCTCTGAATTGTGAGACAAAATAAACTGCTCCTCCTCTAAGTTGTTCTCGTTAGGTATTTTGGTCACAGGGTTGCAAAGCTGACTCGCCCAACAATACAACCACATAGAAGCCACTTATTCTCCCATAGTTCTATCTGTCTGCACTAAAGAACATTTAATAGCTGAAGCCATTAACATTTATGTTCTAAATTAATCCTATGGTATTCTTGAAACAAAATATGAAAGAAAAAGATGGCAACCCTCTTAATATTTTTCAATACTTCACAACAAAGAAAATTATAATGTTTTGGATTTTGACATGCCTGCATCCATTTTATTCTTCCACAAAATCTTTCTGAATTAAGCAAATCAAATATGGTATGTTCCTGACTCTTCTCTATATGTTCACTTTACACTTACCAGACTTGACATGTTCTTCTAACATTCAACTATTCTTCTACTCTTAATCTGTCCAAATTGTAAAGTTTTAGTTCAGTTGCATAGGCTTTTGTTTTTTGTTTGTTTGTTTTGTTTTGGGTTTGTTTTGTTTTATTTTTGTGCAGTCCTGGGGATCAAACCCAAGTTCTCATGTATGCTAGGTAAGAAGTATAACACTGAGCTACACCCCCAGCCCAAATTGAGTAAGTATTAATGATTTTCAGTCTTATATGTCTCCTTCTTATATTTGGTTCATTCACATAAATATTGCCTTTCTCAGGTCTAAATTTCAAAGCTGTATAAACTTTATGTTATTAGTACATTTAATATGCTACCACATATACCAATAAAAACATAACATTACCAAAGATTTTACGAAATTCCCTTCTTCCTTCTGCTTATGAAAAGAATATTTTCAGTATACATTGAACTCTTCAAAAAGTGCAACAGAAGGCCAGGCGTGGTGGCGCACGCTTGTAATCCCAGTACTTTGGGAGGCTGAGACAGGAGGATCCGGGTTCGCGGCCAGCCTCAGCTCTCTTGTTCTCTCTCCCTGTCTCTGTCTCTCTCTCTCTCTCTCTCTCTCTCTCTCTCTCTCTCTCCTTAGTGAGGCCCTCCGCAACTTCGTGAGACCCGGTTTCAAAATAAAGTATTAAAAATAGGGCCGGGGGTGTAGCACGGAGGTAGAACGCCCCTGCGTTCAATCCCCAGTACCGCAAAAAAAAAAAAAAGTGCAACAGAGAGCCTGGTGTGGTGGCACATGCCTATAGTCCCAGTGCTTGGGAGACAGAGACAGCAGGATCACAGGTTTGAGACCAGCCTCAGCAATTTTGGGAGATTCTCAGCCACCTAGCGAGACTCTGTTTCAAAATGAAAGAATAAAAAGGGCTGGGGATGTAGCTCAGGAGGTAGGACACCCCAGCATTCAATCTCTAATACCACCAAAAAAAGAAAAAAAGTACAACATAAAATCTAATAGAAACAAAACAAAACCCAGAAACAAACATTCACATTAAAGAGAAAGACATTAAAGGGAAAAAATGGCTCTTTATAATTTATTCATTTCTTAAATTTGATACAATTTTTAAACTTGAAGTTGAATCTACTATAGAAAATTTTTCTTTGCCTAACTAATTCCTTTTAACTACATTCTCTGCAACACATTTCACATATATTCACTTCACATTATTCATCATTTTGATGGACTTTGACAAATACAGAATTTGTGATGCTAAAAAAAATAAATTCACTGATGCGCTTGCTCACCAAGTTGACTTTTCTAAATTCACTAGATACAGAAGATGATAGAATTCCAGTCAGTGAAGGAAACCATCAGATCTCTAGGGCACAATACACCTTTCCAAAGATGTGTCAGCCTCTAAACACATATTAGCCTTTAGATATGTTATCAGTCATCAGAGGGAGAGAGTCAGGAAAGCAGATAAGAATTTCTTTCAAGAATTCTTTTCCTAAGGCCTCAGGGGAAGTCTCCTATAATTGATCGACACAAGAGGTACACCTTCTGGTTATCTAGGAAGCACAAATGATCCATGTAATGAAGCACTCAAGTGTTTGCTTGCATGGGACCATGGGAAGAAGAAAAATCTGTCAGCTGCATGAGTAGAAAAGAAAGCACTGATGGAAAAGGTACCTTTTACATTTTCTACAAATATATATTTGTATATATTGTGATAAACAGCATCATGTGAGCTTTCATTTGCACAGTATCTATAGTATATCATCTAATCATTACATTACTAATAAAAGTTATTTACTATCCAATCTGTGCAATATGATTTGGGTGGTAAAAGTACAAAGAAAACCTGGCACACTTCCATTTTTTTCCTGTGGAATCTTAATTTATTTCACGGATTTAAATATAACCGTGATATGTTGTAATACCCTAGTGGTATTAAAGTGTAAGGGTCTTGGAATATGACCATCATAGATTTTAATATTTTAGAGGTATAATGCCTTTATTATAAATTACTAGAAGAAAAATTTGCAGCAAAAAGGCAATTTGCAATATTCAAGCCTGACCTCATAATAAGTCAAATGTTTTAATTGACTAGATAAATCTTTAGGGTATATATTATATTAAAAGTAAATAATATCAACACTAACTAAGCAATATGTGTTAAAAGTTCCCCCATACTCTGGCCATGTTGGCCCTCTTTAGGCAAGCATACCATCTAATATTCCATGTGGCTTAAGGAATTAAGCCACTTTCAATCTTGCTACTTTCAGTCTTCAGATGATTAGGGCATTTCCTTTCTTTTTTTTTTTATTTCTTATTTGGAAACAGGGTCTCACTAGGTTGCTGAGAGCCTCACTAAATTGCCGAGGCTGTCCTTGAACCTGCGATCCTCCAGTCTCAGCCTCCCAAGTACTAGGATTACAAGCGTGCGCCACCACGCCCGGCTTCAGGGCATTTCCTTTCTAACTGTAAATAAATCTTAAAGGTCTTTGTCTCAAGCATTTTAAAAATCATTTATTCAGTCAAGACTAATAGCAACATTTGACATATTCTCAAATGACCAAAGCTTTTTTCTTTTCTTCATCATCATTGTCATTATTTATTATTATTATTATTATTATTATTATCATCATCATCATCATTATTATTATCATCTGGTGTATGTAGAGGGGGTAGCATCAACCCAACAGAAGAGAGTTTTGCTGATTTTTCTCCATCCACTCACCCCAAATCTACTCTACCACCATCTTTGCTAGAAGCACTAATACAAGACTCATTGGTAGGGAGGCATGAAATGAGCTAGACAATTAGCCACTGATAAGCTAACAGGACTGGGCAGCCGGATGCTCTAGCCATAGAGCAGTGAGTCTGTGCACTATCCCATATTCCTACACAATTTTATATGAGTTTAATTTGTGACAGATAAAACAAAGCAAAATGAGAAAAAGCAACATCTGCTGCTCATTTTTTTGTGCTTTCCGTTTAGTGATCGATCACCACATCTATTCCTCAAAGCTATGAATGCGTTTTACTTTATGACAGAGCAGATAAATAAAATGTGTTACAAACCTAAGGGCATCTAGTATGTTGAAAATATGGGCAAAATCAGACCCATCACTAGTAATAGAACCAAATGATTTAGTTATTATTTGGTTTTGGAACAAAACTACAAGCCATCTCAAAGGTGTGAAGTACAGTGTATCAAAATTAGTCATTGGAAAATTTTGGTCCAATTCCAATTTCTTATTTGTTGTTGTTGATTTTGGAAGAAAATATTTGTTCCTTAATCCATTATTTCAGAACAATAAAACACAAACTATTAGCATTGTGATTTAAGTCCAACATAATTTTTATATGACTGTTATTTATGTGGTTCAATAACAATAACATTCTGTTTACAAAATCTATGTGGTAAACAAAAAAACATGTATACAGAGAAAAACTAGGGTGCCACTTGTCCTACAAACCTTAAAATTCCTAACATTCTTATTAGAAACAATGATTATATGAAACCTTGAAGCTGAAATAAATTCATCAATCTACTTTTCTGAAGCAGTATGTCAGATTTAATAGTAGTCAGATTCTGACATAAAGAGCTCGAGGAAACACTGTCATTCATTGTTTTTCATTGTGTGTGGAGGAACTGCATGTGTTTTAAGAAATCATACAGCAAAGAAGCATTTCTTTAAAATGGGCTGAATAAACACAACAAGATATGATCAATTAGAAAGGGTCTCAATTTTAGTTATCAACCCTCTTTTTCTTTCCTCCTCATATCTATCTTAAAGTTTCTATTAAACTAAAAAATTGAAAATGAATACAATTTGTTGCTTTCTAAATTCTGAATATATAACATGTCTCATTCTGAAATGAATATCAGTCTTTAAAATTAGCAATCAAAGAACTTTGAAAGCGGACAGTGCAACAAACTGCATAATGATTTTAAATCACTGGAAGGAATAGCTGCCAATCAGCTAATTGTAATTATGTATTGTGCCGGCTCAAAAAGAACCTGAAATGGAAATTGTTTCTTATTCGCACACTTAAAAATAAATTTCAGCCTGCAGAAACTTCATGAATCTTGAATAGTCTTTAGGCTATATATTATATCTCTCAAGCAATGGGAGATATTTCTGATTTTTAAAAGAAAAAAAAGCACAGTACCTTTATATTTCTGTAAACACATTTTGGATGTATTTATTTTAAATGCATATATTCAGTATGAAAAATCTACGATGTGTCTCCCAGGATTCTACATTGAATACCGAAGTCAAAATAAATAACCCTGGATACTTTCAAAAATACCAGAACAAAAGGTAATTTTCAGTATCACTGTTTCTAAACAGTATTATATCTCCACAGGGAAAACAAATTCAAACAAAAAGTAAGGCACAAAGGAAAGGATGTCTTTGAAAGGCAATCTTTTCGGTACTGAGATTTCCAAAAGGAAAAGCTATCCCAAAAGAGAAGCTTTACAAGAAATCCAAATACTGTCAATCATGAACATAATATATGAAATAACCCATGAAGACACAGTTTTAGAAAAGTTATTGCTCCATGGCAAACAAATGCTACGTGCTACAACCAGATAATCCAAGCTAAATAACAACAAAAATGCTTAGCAAGACAAATGCAAATACTAAGTTCTGATGAGAAATACAATATTTCAAATGTGGTATGGCAACAAAAAAATGTTATTTACTGAAAAAGATTTATTTGTAGACATCATTACCTACATGGAACATGTTGTTCATCTTGAGTGCCTGACATACTGATTTATTTTCTATTCTTGTGTATGCAAAATGAAATGAACCTGTGTTATTAATGAAAGAAATATACTAAAGAGAAATAATTCTCACAAATTATTACCAATGTGCAGGCAGGCATATACTTTGTTAAATATACATACCCAAAGATTTCATGATTTTAAGTCATCTAGTTAATTGATCAGGAAATGAAATAGTCTGATAAAGTATACTACATTTCATAGAGTTCTCACATAACTATATGCTTAAAATAGCGAGACTTAATTTTTAAAATTGAGAGGAGATTCTACACAAAAATCAAAGTAACCCAGTTTCATGCTAAATACTATTAATAATGTTTAAAATCATTTTATGACTTTGCTGTTCATCTTTAAGTTATGATTATCATTTTATCTCTAAATTCTTAGATTTTAGTAATGAAAATAACTCGAAAATATTCCACTGTGGAATATCAAGCTACTGAGAACAAAGTAACATCAGGTGACAGATAACAAGCATTGAGCAAACATATTAAATTATTGATTCAGTAACATTTTCTTAAAATTAGAACCCATATTAGGCATAATATGAGAGATAAGGAATTTTCCAACATGTTATAGTGGTTCATGCCTATAATCCCAGTATGTGGGAGGCTAAGACAAGAGGATCACAGATTTGAGGCCAGCCTCAGAAACTTAGAGAGGCTTTCAACAATTTAGGGAGACCCTGTCTCCAAATAAAAAATAAAATAGGGCTGGGGGTGGAGCTTGGAGACAGAATGCCCCTGGGCTCAATCTCTAGCACCACCACACACACACACACACACACACACACACACACACACACACACACACACCAGGGGAAAAAGAAGTCCAGAGAAAGTAAAGGACTTGCCCAAAGTCACAGAAAAGAATCTAGATTTGAACTTAGTTGAAAGATCTCTGGGTCAAGGACTCTTTATGAGGTTAAGTCCAAGACTCTTTCCAATGCACATGCAAATCAAAAATGGCTGGTTATACATTGCAAGGACAATTTGAAATGTGGAACTGATAAAAGTGTAGTTATTATTATGCATAACGACACAAAAAGAATATCAAGAGGTAATATATATTATGTTCAACTCAATAATTTGTTCCCAAGTACATAATACTTATCACATACTATACTATGTTGGACTATAGATCATGCAGTCCACTAAATATTTTTGCATGTGTAATACATGATAGAAAAGATGCAGAATATCTGTTATTCCATTGTAAAATGTTAACTAAGAATTTGTTAGGTTGTTTTCTTCATATTTCCCTTGCATAGTCTAATACTAATGTGTGGGAGGATGGTGATAGGGCATCTCCTTTTTCTCAGAAATTGGTGACTAAGCTTACAGACTGAGGAGAAAGACTCACTAAATTGGAAGGTAATAATCTCCTGCAATTACTGAACCCACCCTAAAAGAGACCATCCCCCCTCCCTCTCCTCACCCCCAAGATACAAATGGAGAGGACTAGGGAGCAAGAGAGCTTTCAGAATCAGCCTGATGAAAGCGCCTCTGAGGGAAGGAAGAAAAATTACCCTCCAACGCCAATGCTTGCATATGTGTGGGATGCTTTAAAAAAGACTAACACCTAAAATTTGAAGGCTTCATCAAAAAGAGGAGACTGATATTTTACTCCTCATTTGGAGATATGGTTAGGTAACAAACTCCCCAATTGCCCCCTTACATAACTGTGCAAAGAAAGAGAAATGAAAAGAAATAGTATAGTAAAGAGAGAGAGGTTTCAGTAAAGCAGCTCACTTTCCCACCAACTGTCCTAGCAAAGAGGTAAGAGGGTCCCTCGGGTGAAGAGAAGGAGCCATTTTGCATCATTTTGCTCATACCACACCTAGGAGAGCTAACCACCACCAAGGAGACCCCAGAAACAAGGAACCAGTGAATTCCTGAGGCAGAGCTAAAGTGAGACAGAGAAAGAGGCAAAGTCAAGCTGTGTGGAGGGGCTGCCCAGTGGGAAGGCGCCACAGAGCTTCTGAAGAGCTTGCCTGTTCCCCATACCAGCTATACAGAGGGCATTGGCTCCCAAGTAGAATTAGCCAGTAATCATGGACCACCATTAGAAAGAACTACAACAGCAGTGAGGTAAGGGGAGGGTGTTCATCCCAGGTCCTGAAAAGAGGAGTGTCTGTGTGGATATTATATGCCTGATACCTGTGCCACTGAGAGAAATATGCCGCCCACAGGTCTGCAGTTGGAGGATAGCACAGGATTAAGTCAAGTATTAAACTGGACTGGCTTTCAGAAATTAAAGTGACCATAAAGTTATGGAATTTGTTCAAGATATTGTTAAAGCATGGGAAGGGAATACTCAATAAAAAATGGTTAAAACACAGGTTGGCTAATAACAAGACCATTCAGAGTTTTATTTCCCACCATATACTGAATCAGAAAGGTAAATAAATGAACCTGCTCTTACAAATGTTTGTCCCTGCTGGTGTCAAACATTTGTAAACAAATAAACATTTATCACTGACATCATTTCTTCATCAAAAATAATAGAAATTATATTTGGACAGTCAGTTAACCTAAACAGAACCAGGGGATTAACATCCTCTAGAAGAAAGAGATGAAATAATGTTGTCTATTTTAAATAATTTCCTTTGACTAGCTTGACTTTTGAATTAGGAGTATGAGAAATATAGTTATCTTATTTTGCATGCCAGTAATGGTTTTCCCTTTTCTTCATTGGCACACTCTTTCAATCTTATAAAAACAATAAATAGTATCACATGTGGTATAACAGGGTAGGTTATTAACCCAGATCAGTTAATCTGAAAACACAAATTCAAGTAGTCTTGAACAAACCACCTTGTTTTCTCCACTATGAAGCTACAACCACAGAATTTTCTATTTGGAGGATTATCAGAAAATCCATAGTGAACTTCTTGCTCATGCTGAGAATCTTCCTTTTGACATTTTTGAGAGATGACCACCCAAACTGTATTTAAATATTTGTCGTGATTACTGTAATAAAACTCAAGAAGTCCTCTGCCGTATTCACCCTTCGCCCCCTGGGTCTGCATTCACTGCTGTCCCACAGAATGAGTATAAGTGAAATGTGTTGGGAAGAAGGGAGAGGCAGAAGGAGTGTGTAAGAAGACAAGAGGTTATTATAGTGTGGAGCCTTATAAAATCTGGTGAAGATTTCCTCTCTCTTGATCAGATTTAGAAGAGGATATTAACTAATTCTGTGGCTTTAATGGGTTCTCATGTTTCCATAAAGAAAACTTCTGAATTTACCTCCATTAAATCTCTCCTTTCTCCATATATTGTGAAGCTATACCAGGACCCAGTAAAGTAAGTTGGCTCCAGTAAAATAAGTCCTATCTAGGACCTGTTTCAAAGAGTGGTTCTTGAACCCAAATGGTTCTTGAATTTCAAAAGCAAACTAAAAACTACAAGGAGTCAAGGATTCACATTGTACAAGTCTTTACATTTTCAACCTTTTTAAAAAATCAAACCAAAATCTGTCTAGAATTTCCTTTGTAATTTTCATTATAATTCGCATGAATAAGAGCTGAAAGTTTTGGTCCATGCTAAAGTCAAAGCATACCATAAAAAGACATGCAAGCTGACTGGAATTGGAACTTAGGTTTCTATTTGATCCGGTCCCCCATCATAGACAGATCTAAAAACTGAATGTTTTCATGTGAAGTTAAACTGTAGTGAAAGATAGGAAGTGAAACTGAATTGATGGAAGAAATCTAGGGGGGAAAAAAGAGGAAGGACTGTGGGGACAGCACACACTTGATGCTCACACAGGAGATGTAATCTAGATTGCTCTTCACTATAGAACTTTCCATATGTCTACCCATCACAAACACTAATGTGTGGCAGACGTTTATATGTTGATGTTTTATTATATTGCTAAATTTGAGTAATAAAAGAAGATGGGGATAGACCAGACAGGCATTGTTTAATGTTACCAATCAGGGTATAATATTTCCCTTGCAATCCCTACCAGGATTTTACCCCGTTTCTTCCCACTCTAGCAGGTAAGGGCAATATTGAATAATGGAAGCTGGAGAAGTTTGTTAACTAGTGAAAATAAGGATGAAAGGTTCCGGCTTATCCTGCTCTGCATTTGAATCATTGTACATTTTTTACCAAGCTATACAGAGGCATTGAAAACCTTGTCTCAGATCCAAACCTTGAAAGCTTTTTATCTTTTATAAAATCTCTGATTATGTTAATGAAGCACAATCCATAATTGGCCTATCTATGTTACTTTAGCATCTGGCAGTTTTACAGACTTGACTAAAAATATATGTTTAAAGCCCACTACTGTATAATTAAATGAAATTTGGCTTTATTCAAAAATGCAAATGAATTCTTGGCTTTTTTCTCTTATTCACTTTTCAATTATTTACATGTATTCTCCATTCATAGTGCTTTCTATGGTCCAGAAACAATTCAATTTCAAAAAATTTCCAATTTGTTTAAAATTTTACAAAGAAAATGGCTTTAAATTATACAATAAAAGCATATTTCTGTTGCTGAAAATGGTATAAAATATGTCATGTGATATGCAACTTGCCAAGCCAGATATGAATGAATAGACATTTCATTTTCTTGTATCATCTGACACAGCTACTATTTATGTATATTAGCAGGTGCTTAGATCAGATCTCAGGAGAAAGGAAATTATTTTTACAAGTTATTCGATAGCAGTAAATGAATACCTTTAAAATTCATCCATCCTTTGAAATCCGATCAGTCAAGAAGTAAATGTTTCTAACTCTATGTTATTTAGACAATAACAAACATTTCTAGATTCCTACCTTAGTCATCTGCAAGGGTTTCCTGCTAAAACTTCTGAAGCATAATAACTCTCTCCAAGTACACCAGAGCTTTTAGAATTGCCTGGAATTGCTGATGCTTCCCTGACATGCCATAAAGGTCACATTTCAAAAAAGTTACTCAAGTCCTATAAGAAGGATGAATGAAAGAAAGTATATGCTACATGACAAGAATGGGTCCAAAAACAGCTTTTTAAAGACTGTCAGCCTTTGTAGTTAGTATCTCAATGTAATCATTGAACATGTTTTCATTAACACAAATTAGTTTTCTTTACATAGAAACTGACTGCTAATTGTGAAGTAAATGCATGCTAAACATTGTGGTATACAAAGAATCTCCTGTTGATCATTGGTCAATTTTAGGACTGCACAATGCCTTGAAATGCTACTGACTATACTAATATACCACTATTAATCAATTTACAAAAAATGCTACAACTTGATATTAGTCTTTTTAACTTTTATACTAAATAAAACTAATGGTAATTAATATCACATTGAAGATTACATATTCATAAATGCCTACTGTGCTTCTTTGAGCCAAACAGAATTAATTTAATAATGCAAGAGTTTAGTTTCAAGGAAAGGATGAAGTACGTTTGAATTTTCAAGGTAATGAGACCGAGACCGTGACCCAGAAAGAAACACTTTGACAAATTAAGAGCACTGGCAATGACAGAAGGGAATATTTTGGAAACAACTGAATCAATGTGAACCATAACAGCCTATGGTGTCAATGGCCACAGCATTGACAGGAGGCCAAGATTTAAAGAAGCCAGTCTTTGATTTATTGTTGTTCTTGTTCTTGTTTTTAGCTCATTTGGGAGACAATCTTACCTCATGCTTTTAGATGTTGCCCCCCTCTAGTCAAAACAGCACTCAACCCCCCCTAAGTCTTGGATTAATTTAATCTTATTTTCTAAATTGAGGATCATTTTCTTTCTGAGAGATGCTGCTAAATATTTGACCTGACTGGAATCTTAATGTGTCTTCATTCCCTTGATTTAAACAACATGGGCGTCCTGCTTGATATTCCCCTGCTCATGAAGGGATCTTTTGCAACCACAAAGATCTCAGGACATTGTCCTTGCAGTGATCCATGGGCCTCCTACCTCAGAACCATCTGGGTAGCTCATAAAAAATGGAGACCCTTGGATCCCACTGCAGATCTACTGCACGGGCCTCTAACTCTGGGATCTAAAAATTCACTTCTATAATATCTTCTCCAAGGAAAGTCGAGACTGACTTGCTTTCAAGTCGATGACCTTGTTGGCCATCTTGCATGTTAGGACTACTAAAGGGGATACTGCAGATGATGAAATAGTGGAGGAAGAACTTAGGGGTCCTGTTATTAAAACTGGCTTACAAAGAACTGTTGATCAGATTCCCTGATATACTTCATCTCTGCCAGGTATAGATGCTTTCAAAGGTCTGTATTGTTCTATCATGAAGAATCCACCAGTCTATAAGAAGGTGTGGTAAGAATTACAATTAAGCACAATGTGATGACACAACCACAGTCAAGGTTTATACCTGTTCCACTGAGATTGCCTCATGCTCAAAAGGAACCACAAAAATGTAAAATCTGAAGTAGTGGGTGACCTCGTTAATCATATTTTCTTCAGCCTCCTTCATGCCTTTATCCTGCCGCTGCACATCACTTACAGAACACTACCCTGGATAAAGATAATGACCTTCTCTAAGCTCTTTTATGTTGGACATCCCTTCCTCCTGAGATTCTGGTTTCTGCTTATTGTCTAAATTGCTAGCTTTCAAACCTGTGTTGACACTCTGCCACACGTGTTCTCCTATCCACAGATACTTCGCCTCAATGGGTTCCCAGTAATACAGAAGATGTGCCACACAAAAGAGACTATATAACATAATCAAGTTATTTGGGGAAACACTGTGTGCCTTACATTTTACCTTTTCTTAGAGATTTACCTTGCACATTAGTGCACTGCAGGAGTTGAGAATTCCTAAAGTAAGGAAAAGCCAATAATATATTTGAATCCAGTATTCCAGATGAAAGTTCTTTTGGATTACTATAACTACATTCACTAGTGTTCCTCAGAATTGACTTTGGGAAATGCTGCTCTCTATACCTGCTCCAATTCCTTTCCCTTGTGCCCACTATCTGATTCTATCTCTGTGATAGAGATCAAGGCCCGAGAGTTGTCCTTGGGTAGAGCCAAAGTCCTGCAGGTGTCTGCCAGAAGAGCGCCTGCTTATGTCAGGTGCACATGAAGTGGTTCCCTGAGAAAGTTCCAGCATTTTCCCAAAGTTGATTTGAAGAACTACCCCAAAAGACCAGGCAGTATATTCTTAACATAATCAAGTATTCTAGTGTGATGTAAAAACAATGTAGAACATGAAATACCATTTTTATTCTTCCTATTTCACTCCAATTCCAACCATTATGTCTGGCATCAAAAGAATCAATAACTCTCTTAATTAGGAAAACAAAAATGCTTTCTTTAAATCACAGATTTCTTCAAAGAAATAGTAGTAACATTACATTATAAACTAAATGATATTGCAATAAAAATACCACCTAAAATATTTAGGGATATCGTTGTTTCTTATTTTTCAATGCATACATTTTGTGTGATTACAGACTGTGGACACTTTTGTCTCTAAAATGCTGCTTGTAAAATGTCATTATTTAAGCTAATAGATTATGTTAATAGAATATTCCTTGAAATGATGATTTGGCATATTTCTATACTTCAAATTTCAAGCAAAACATTTTGATATATAATTTATCAAGAAGATAAGTGCCGGGCGTGGTGGCGCATGCTTGTAATCCCAGTACTTTGGGAGGCCGAGACCAGAGGATCCGGGTTCGCGGCCAGCCTCAGCTCTCTGTCTCTCTCTCTGTCTCTCTCTCTCTCTCTCTCTGTCTCTCTCTCTCTCTCTCTCTACCTAGTGAGGCCCTCCGCAACTTCGTGAGACCCGGGTTCAATATAAAGTATAAAAAATAGGGCCGGGGACGTAGTTTGGAGGTAGAACACCCCTGCGTTCAATCCCCGGTACCGCAAAAAAATAAATAAAACTGACTTCTCATAATATAACCTAGAGATCCCAAGTTCCTACAAGTATTCTTTCCCATCAGACCCAGTTGGCAGTCATGCGAGCCTATCCCCACCTGTCACTAACACTCTCAAAGTTTCAGAAATCCACATAGGATGGACATAAAAATGAAAAGCTAGTAATGAATGTTTCCTGTCCCCTTGGCCAGCGGCCCTGCTTCTCGGCATACCATCTTGATTCTCCACTCAGTCTTCACTTGGGCCACAACAAACTTTCTGTGTGCAAATTCCTTACAAACACTGGCATAGGCCTGACTTTTGCTCTCCATAACACAGATAAAAGCAGAGCAGTGTTAGTAATGATCCTAACAAGAAATATAGTTTCTAAGATGCCCCTGTACCTAAAAAAATATTATATTTAGAATAGTACCTTGACTTTAGTTTTGCTGAAAGAAAAAGGCGAGTGCCATTTTTTTCACATGAACAAAAAAGGGACATTCTGCCATCATAGGTGAATTCAACCTTTTCCTGAGAAATAGAAAATATTCTGTCAACTTTAAAACAACCATTTCTCATGACACTCTCTCTCCAATCAGTCATCAACTTAAAAAATGCTTGGATCTAGCCGGGCGTGGTGGCGCACGCTTGTAATCCCAGTACTTTGGGAGGCGGAGACCAGAGGATCCGGGTTCGCGGCCAGCCTCAGCTCGCGCATGCGTGTACGCACGAGAGCGTTCTCTCTCCCTCCCTCCCTCCCTGTCTCTCTCTCTCTCTCTCTCTCTCCCTGTCTCTTTCTCTCTTTCTCCCTCTCTCTCTCTCTCTCTCTCTCTCTCTACCTAATGAGGCCCTCTGCAACTTCGTGAGACCCGGTTTCAAAATAAAGTATAATAAATAGGGCCGGGGGCATAGCACGGAGGTAGAACGCCCCTGCGTTCAATCCCCGGTACTGCGAAAAAAAAAAATGTTTGGATCTAATTTCAGATGGAACACACTGTTATTTCATAAAAAGATTTATTAAGAAGCATTGGAGCCCTCAGTAGCAATGTATGCTTCTGGAGTCATTATGCATAACTCTTCTACAGTGCCAGGCCTTGACAATTCTAATGGAACGATGTATTAACATTCTAACAGTTAATACCCTGAAATAGGTACTATTAGTATCTCTATTTTACTAGAGCAAAATTAGTCACAGATAGGTTACATAAGTTCCCCAAGATCAGCTGAGGAATTTTAAACCAGGTAGGTCAGAACCAAGATTCAAAACCAAGCAACCATGTGAACAAATTCTCAGCTTAATGCATTTTAAGAATAGGTAATGTAAGGGAATATAAAATTCTAAAATTCTGGTTATGTAGAAAAATGGTTAGACCCAAAAGAATTGAGCTTTAGAACTTAAAACTAAGTTTTAGCTCAGGTGTTTTCTTTCTTTCTTTTTTTTTTTTTTTTTTGGTCTAATTTAGCCCAAACTGATATTCTGGTCATCTCTAATGATAAATGATTATTGGCAGTTGAGAACTATGAAAATCACTTTTTTCAGCATCATGGTCAGCAGAAAAATGGCCTCCAAAGTGTTCATATCTCAACCCCTGGAACCTGGGAATATGTTGCCTTACCTGAAAAAAGGGATGCTACAGATGTGATTAAGAGGACAAACCTTGGCCGGGAGTGGTGGTGCACGCTTGTAATCCCAGTACTTTGGGAGGCGGAGACCGGAGGATCCAGTTTCGTGGCCAGCCTCAGCTCTCTCTCTCTCTCTCTCTCTCTCTCTCCCTCTCTCTCTCTCTCTCTCTCTCTCTC